>APFE030340231.1:20000-37614 GCA_000404065.3 Pinus taeda
ATACAGAATCAATAGACATTGGTGAGATAGACATTCTCGGTCTAGAACAGGCATGCAAAACAGGCAATTTCGACAAAATACATGACAGACAAGTGGACAATCTAGTGGCGGTCCTCAACAGAGCTCAAAAGAAATACTCACTAGGGGTTCAAATCGGTAGTCAATGGGATGGGAAGTTCATCACCAAAGACAGTAAAAAACGAAGACGAAAGACCACATTAGAAAGAACCATCAAGATTGGAGAAGTCTTGGTTGAATCAGGCAGATATGCCAAGCTAACCAAGTATTTTAATACCAACCCCAAACCTTCCCAATGAAGTTGATGTCATGGAATATCAGAGGGCTCAATAGCCCAAGGAAAGGAAGACTATTAAAAAACATGCTAATGGAGGAAAAACCCACAATACTACTTTTGCAAGAAACTAAATGTAACTTGACAGTTTTGGAAAAAATTGCAGCAAAGGTTTGGCCCGGAGGCTTGGTAACAACTGTTGATGCTCAAGGAGCGTCAGGAGGACTTGCAGTGCTCTGGGATGCGCGAACCATACAACTAAAGAACATACATGCAAACAAAAACTTCATTCAGGCTATTTTTCACATAATTGGCACCAATATCCATGGTCACATGACAAACGTGTATTTTCCTCAGGAAACCCAGCACAAGATTGAAATCTTGGATACCATTACGCAACTCAATACAGACAGAGTGCGCCCGTTATGGATATATGGAGGAGATTACAATATGATAGCAAGCATGGAGGAAAAAAAAGGAGGACGATGCAGAATAAACAGAGATGGCTCCATGTTAAAATACTTCATTCAGAATAATTGGCTAATAGATCTTCCCTCAAACAATGGCATATACACCTGGAACAATAAAAGGGCTGATCCAATGCAAATAGCTTCTCATATTGATCGATTCTTGATTTCAGATAATGCTGTTCATCTCGGAGGAGAATTCATTGCATCAATCCTTCCTTACTCTGGCTCTGATCACTGGCCAATAGCCCTCCACTGGAATCGTCCTAGAAGCAACACCAGACGACCCTTCCGGTTTGAGGCTTTTTGGCTTTCACATCCGGAATTTTATGAATTTGTCAAAGCATCCTGGTTAAAATTTAATCCAACTGATGGCAGTAAAATGTCAATCTTCCAAAGGAAGCTGAAACACCTCAAGGGGGAAATTAAAAGCTGGAATAATTTTGTCTTCGGCAATATCTTCAAAGCTAAGGACCGCCTCAATCAAGATATGAAAAATATTCAACAAAGAATGATAGCTGAAGGACGTTCTGAAGAGCTCGCCCAGAAGGAGCAGTACATGGAAAATCAAATCCTTGAGAGAGACTTACAGGAGGAGACTCTCTGGAGGCAAAAATCTAGAGTTAGATGGCTAAAGGAGGGGGAAAAAATACAAAATTCTTTCACAAAACTACTGTGCAAAGAAGAATGAGCAATCAAATCTCCCATATCAACAATGAACAAGGAAGTAAAATTGAAACACATGAAGGTATCGAATAGGAATTTCTCAAATACTTCAAGAAGATGAATCAAGAACCTAATGTAAACATAACATAGGCTATTGACATCATCACCAGAAATATACCCAGCCTAATCACAGAAGATCACAATCTTCTCCTTCTCAAACCAATTAGTCTCCAAGAAGTTGAGAATGCAGTGCATCAGCTAAAAGCCGGGAAAGCGCCAGGTCCAGACGGATTTACCTCAAACTTCTTTCAACATTTCTGGGATCTTGTCGAATGGGAAGTCTGGCAAGTTGTGGAAGAATCACGCATGCTAAGATGGATGTTTCCAGGTATGAATGCAACTTTCATTGCACTAATACCCAAAGCAAAGGAGTCTAATACTCCAGATAAATACAGACCGATTTCTTTATGCAACATTATCTACAAAATTGTCTCCAAGGTTATAGCTTCTAGATTGAAGCTTTTGCTTCCCCTTATTATATCTCCAGAACAATCTGGATATGTAGAAGGCAGACAGATCATGGACGGTATTATATTAACCCATGAAATAATCCACTCTCTCAAGAAAACAAAAAAACCAGGTATGCTTCTCAAAATTGACTTATCTAAAGCTTTTGATAGTATCAGTTGGGATTATATGCAAAAAATTCTAAAGGCCTTTGGTTTTTCCCCTTCCTGGATCAGATGGGTCAGCAGTCTTGTGTCATCCTCATTCTTTTCTATTCTTATTAATGGAATACCATTGACCACTTTCTGTCCTTCTTGGGGTATCAGACAAGGTGACCCTCTTTCGCCCTTTCTTTTTGTCATTCTAGCGGAGGGTCTCGGTCGCAGCATTAAACCAACTATCCTCTCTCATAGCCTCAGAGGTCTAGCCTTCCACCATATCCCTGCCTTTTGTCACCAACAATTCGTTGATGACAACATGCTATTTGGCCATCCTTCTGTTCAAGAAGCCCAATCGTTCAAGTCAATTCTCTCAAACTTCTCGGAAGCCTCGGGAGCTCTCATCAACAAAGTCAAATCTGAGATTTTTTTCTTCAACACGCCTCCCACCACCCAAAGAGCTATTGCCCGCATCCTAGGCTTCACCATCGCTTCTCTTCCGTCTAAATATCTGGGGGCTCCTTTATTTTCTTTGGCTCTTAAGCATTCCTCTTGGAGCTTCCTTTTAAAAGAACTTGAAACTAAACTTTTCCTGTAGACTCATAGAGCTCTTAATATGTCTAGTAGGTTGGTTCTAATTAAAGTTGTTCTTCAATCCATGCCTACTTATCTTTTCTCCATTCTGGCGGCGCCTAAGTGGGTTCTTAAGGCAATCAAACAGCTTCAACGCAACTTCTTATGGGGAAATTCGGGTCCAAACAGGAAATGGGCGCTAGTTAAATGGGAGAAAGCATGTCTTCCAAAAAAGGCTGGAGGCATTGGGCTGAGAGACCCAGAACATAGCAATATGGTTATGGGAGCTAAAATCTAGTGGAGATGGCTCTCAAATCCAAGCACTCCCTGGGCATCTCTATGGACAGCAAAATATGCATGTAATGTACCCATAGAGGAACAAATTAGAATGTCAGAAGTGAGCAAAGGATCAGTTATTTGGAACTCAGCCACTCTTCAACGACATCTAATTCAAAAGCATAGCTTTTGGGATGTGAAGAATGGTAATACAACAAGGTTTTGGGAAGACTCATGGCAGCAGCTACCAAATCTCAGAGACAACACCCCGGGGCTCCTAAACCAAGATATAAACCCCTTTGATAAGGTTAGTCAATTTTGGGACTCTCACAATGGACAAGATCACAGGAAATGGAAAGAGGTCTGCCACATCTTATCACACAGTCCAGAGCAATCTCATCTTACGCTCTCATCAGAACTTCAAAAATGGCAAATACTCTTTTCAGAAGATATGGACATTCTTAGATGGGGTTACAAGGAAAAAGGCATTTTCACTACACAAGAAGCTTACAAATTCATCATCAAAGATAGGGTAGTTAAAGATAAGTTATGGAATAATATATGGAACTCCTCCATATGGCCGAAGGTCTCTACCTTCTTGTGGCTGCTGTCTCACAACAGAATTTTAACCTGGGACAATCTAGGAAAAAGGAACTTCGCGGGAATATCCATATGTCCAAACTGCAAACAAGAAGAGGAAACAACATTACATCTCATGCAAACCTGTCAGATCGGAAGGAAATTGTGGGAAAAGATCACATTTCGGTGTCAAAAAGAAGGCAGAGTGCATGGGGATATCACAGGCACCCTCCGCACCTGGAGCCAAGAGCCATATCAAAGTAAACTTTTAAATACACTATGGCAACTCATCCCAGGTCTTTTAATGTGGAATATCTGGAAGGAGAGAAATAGAAGGATCTTTAAAGATCAATCAATGTCGCTTGAGCAGATATGGACAGGATTGCATAATAACCTTAGAGAAACTCTATCTGTCAAAGTATGGTCCAAGGAGAATTTCCCATCAAACTCGCAGGAACAAGCTATTTGGGACAATTGGCAGATTCAATTAAATCAGCCGCTCTCAACCAAGGATAACATCCCTAAACATCAAATGCCTGCAGCTATATGGAAACCACCGCCAATCAATGTGTTTCAACTTAACTTTGACGGTGCTTCAAGAGGCAATCCAAGGAAAATGGGATTCGGTGGAGCCATCAGAGACTACCAAGGTACCCCTCTCATAATTTTTTATGGCTCAATTGGATGGAACACCAATAATGCAGCGGAACTAGAAGGATTCTGGAGAGGTCTTAATCTAGCACAAGAACGAGGTTTCTTTCCTCTTATTGTGGAAGGAGACTCTCAAATCATCATCACTATGGCCTCAAAAATTCTGTAAGGATCCCCTGTTCACAAAGTCAGTAGCAGCTGGAGACTGGCTCCTCGCCTGTACCTCCTCAAGCAATGGTTTTCTCTTCACCAAGAAATTTCCTTCAAACACATCAGAAGAGAAGGGAACAAGCTAGCGGATTTTCTAGCTAACTTGGGAGTGGACAGTGGAAAAGATTTCTTTGAGGGCTCGATTTCCAACACAGTTTCTGAAAGCCAGCTCTCAACATTCAACGATATTGTAAACAATGATAGACAGTCGAAGGAAGGCTCACACCTGGATGTGCATGCCTTAACCACGTATTAATGCCCAAGCACATGAGGCAGGCAGCTGGCGTTACGCCCAGCGGGTCTTGGCAGTTAAATGCAAATGAAACTTGGGCATTCATGGCCCTGAGTACTGGTGGATTGGACTTGGGAGTAATGACTCTGAGCAAGAGCATTAATGGACTACAAGGACATAACTCCAGGATGGCACACCTTCATCCAGGAATAAAAGAGCTGATACTCGACAGATTTGGCACAGAGTTATGCTTCAGGTGGTTAATCCTTCTGCGTTCCAGAGCTGCGAACAGCGTATGGAAGCCCCCCTGGGTTAGGTATATGTCCGTTGGGACTGGAATATTAAGAGTTTCCATTCAGTCTGAACCTGTTGTCATCTGTTTCATTAAGTTTGTTCTCTGTGTCTGCGTCTGGTACAAGAATTTTGCATCGCCTGTCTTTGTTTGGTGTCTAGGCAAAGCTTATCTGGTCAGCACCTGGCGAGAGAAGTGGGTTTTATCTGGTAATGATTTGGTTTTGTTGGCTGGCGAATCCTCCGACTGCTTGCTCTGTGGGGGGGTGTTATTCAATGCGGGCGTCTAGTTTTGGAGTCTAATACAATTAGCCTATAATTGGCTGATCCTCTCCCAAGCTCAGTGTCTGTTTGGTCATTCAGCAACCAAATTTTACCATGCCTCACCGTCGTGGAATCCCCAGACGTGGTAGCAATTCTGGGTCAAGGGGAGGTTCTTGCAGTCATGGAGGCTCTTTCCCACAACGCTTAGAGCCTTTAGCCTCTGTCTCACCCTCCTCATCACCCTCCGACAGTTCCGGCCCTTCTCTAACCAGATCTTTCCATTCTACTCGATTTAAGTTTAGAAGCAAGTGGAACAAGCCGCTTATTTCAGCTGTTGTAACGGTGCTCTTCTCGGAGGAGGAGGATGAGCCAGCCAGTTCGGAAGAAACATCCAGGGATCCGGCTCACTCCCATACACCCAGTGCTCTTCAAGGAAGCCCTGTTGGGGATGTCCTCAATGACTCAGGGATTATGTGTGAGGAAGGCCAGCAGAAAATCTCTCGGCCCTAGCCTTCATCTTCTCAGGAGCCCATCATGGAATGCGAGCCTGCGAGCCCCTCCAGAAACATTCTCAGCCTTGTTCTCCCTCCAGGACACAGCGCGATGGATGTAGAAGACAATATCATGGTTTCCTAGGTTAATCAAGCAAGTGCGAAGGATGCCGGCTCTCCTTAGCGGGATTAAGAGCTTCATGGTTTCAATGACTCTTCAGAAAGCGAATTTTTGTGGTTTGTTCTTGGTATGCGTTTTCTTAATTTGCATGGTCTATTCCCTCAATGGCATGAGATTTACAATCTCCAGGTTTTTTGCGTCTCAATGGAAATGTAATAGTCCTTTTAAAGGAAAGTATTTTTGTAAAGGATCAGGGTCTTATGCAGCTTCACCCTGATCTAGCTCAGTGCAGTGATGAATTTTCTTAAGAACACCAGTTTGCCTATTGTTCTGCTATTTAATTTTGTAAAAGTCAGGCATCAGGACACCTGCAATAGTCTTTTTGGCAGAGGGCAGGCTACAGTCCCCTTAGAGGTTCAAACCTCTCTGTAAATATTTTTCCTCTTTCATTTTAATAGAATAGTCTTTACTCAGAAAAAAAAAAAAAAAAAAAAAAAAAAAAAAAAAAAAAAAAAAAAAAAAAAAAAATAAATAAAATATATGTCTATATATATATATTATATATATAGATAGAATATATTAATGGTTAAGCATTACAAGCATTAAGACTATACATGCATTTATGATCTTCCTTGTAATTATATATAGAGGAGAATGAGATAAGTGGAACCTTTAAAAATTGAATCATTGTACATATTAAGATTGATGTGCGAAGGTTGAAAAAAAGAGTTGCACACAATGAACTTCCACACAATGGAAATGTGAATTTCGAGGATTATGTTGTGTAGGTATCACTAATTGGAAGTGAGCTTGGAAATATGAAGTTGAAGTCAAGTTCCTAAAAAAATTATTTTAGCAATATTATTGGTAATTTCAGTCATAAATAATGCTTTTGTTGCTAGTATTTTAGTATTTAATAATCCACAACCAAGTTTTGGAATGCAAATAACTTGTAACGACATGAATGATTAGAAAATTGAGGAGAAGCTTTGTGTATGGTTATTTATAATGAGAAACCTTTCAAGCTTTCATTGTGTGAATTTGTGTATCTCTAGACTTCGCATTGAAGGATTTTGTTGGTAATATTTTAGTATTAAATAATCCATATTTATTGTTTACAATAACACTGATACAAATAGTGGACCGATATGATATTATTTCTAATATTTTAATTATAAATAATGTTTTTTTATTGCTAATATTTTAATATTAAATATTTCGTATTTTCATTTGCAGTATTTTAATCAGAAGTAACGTGTATCTCTGTATTTTCAAATATCAGCAGCCAATTGAGTAAACATTGTGCACAGTTCAAAAAAATTGAATCATTGAACACAAGCTTCATTTATGGTTATGTTTCTGAAATGAAGCAGACGTGTAAAATTATGGAGGTAGTATATTGTGTGGAGGAAGCTTTCAAACTTTGATTCTGCAAACACTTGCATTTCATGTTAAAGGATTTTATAGTTTTTTTTTTCTAGGAACTGATGCGTAAGTGTTGAGTTTGGCTGTAGAAAAGTTCAAATCTGACGTGTAGTATCCATTTTAATTTATCAAATTTGATATTGCATATTATAATCATTATTTGTGTAGTATAACAATAGTGTTTGTAACATATTTGAGTACGTGATTATTGTCTATTATGTTTGGGTAGTTGGAATTCGTAGTGAGACATCAATGAGACACAGTTGTTTGAATCCCATTTCCATCTTCTAATTTACTTATAGTAGTGAACAAAGTTCATTTAATATTTACATAATGTGACAAAGGAAAATTGGCATTCAAGTGGCGAATTGACATGTAGTTCTCAAATTACTTTTGCAAAGTAAAAGCTAACTGATAGGAATGAAAGTCTACATAGTAAATCTACTAGATACACGTTAGTTTGGCGAATAATTATGGAAAATACTTTTATTTATCAGAAGAGAGCCTTATTTAATGAAAATAGGACATGGTTTACAATTTAAATAAAATAGTATGTCGACATTGATGTCTAAAGTGTAAGTCAGATTAATCATGAAACATAATCATGTCAATTGCACTATGTCAAATTGGAATTTAAGTAAAACTTATATGATTTATAGTAACATATTTTACAATAGTCTTTTTTGATTAAAGATTAGGAAAATCAGTACAATCCAAATTGATAATGATTATTGGTTAGTGGATATCATTGAAATAGATAGTAGCTAAATCTCATTTCAGAACTTAAATATCAATTCATGATTTAGATGACTTACTTCCTCTTACATATTATATATACACATGTTTCCTGTAAAACCAATTTGTCAATGTTCATTTTGTTATGACACTATCAAGTGTTTTAAGGTATTGCTTTATAATTTGGCTTATTGTTTTTTGCATTTGTTGCTAACAATGTAGAAATGGCCCAAAGAAACAATGGCAAGCGCACAGAGGAAGATGTACATGCAGGGAGTAAAGATATTTTAATTCTCATCTAGGATATCTTAATGCTTGGAAAAGATATTTTAATGCTAATGCATAAAATAATAGAACTCCAACAAATGCTTAGGCATCTCAAAGATGAACTAGATATCATAAGAACGCTATCAGAAGAGTTATTCCAAATCATGAAGAAATGAATCAGTTCTTGATTCCGATAGAATAATTAGTACAATTTTTAATTTCCAGAAACAATGGTTAATTAATAGAGAAATCGCTACCAATTGTTTTCTATTTGCTGAATAGATTTTGAAATTTAGCATATGCTAAAGGCTATGTATTGTAACTTCTTGACATAGTTAAAGAAACGTATCAAATAGGGAAAATTCCTATGGGCTATTTTTGGACATATTCTGAAAAAATGGTTCACCAATTTGGTTAAATTTTTTCCTATTTCTTAAGTCCCTATAATACTAGTGTATCCCCCTTATTTTTATTGTTATGCCCATGTAGCCCCCATATTGTTATTTTTGTGCCCCATAGAAGCCCAATATTGTTATTGTTGTGCCCTTACATTATTATTTTTATGCGGGCTCTGATTATATTATGACCCCTTAGACTCTTATATATACAAAGGAGGTCTTTTCATTTGTATCATCCAAGAATTGTTCATTTATGTAATGTAAAGGAGTTTTCCCTCGTGAAGAGAATAATTTTTAAGTCGTTGATCTATCTATTTGTGAGTTGATTGCATAACGTTATTTTTTACATATATATGATTAAATGCATGATATTTGCCAAAAATTTACCAATTTTAATATGAAATTACATGTTTTTCATTAAATATTTGCCACATTCTATAGTATGAAATTTCAATCCATAATAATCACCTGCAATACTATATCTAGGAAGAGTATTAAATCCTTAAAAAATACCCTTGTATCAGACTATTCTGGATTATAGATCTATGTATAAATGCAATGTATTTTATAAGTTATATCGATTTAGAAACTCAATTGATATTTGTATGATAATGCCTTATTTAGATATTTATTTAAATCTTGTATGGAGTAGTTGTTTAAATAGAAAAAATAATGTATTTGTAAACAAAAAAAAAAAACGTTATTGTAAAATAATGTCACCGAAAATTGCATCATAACGAACTTATATTTCTTGAGTAGTTATAGAACTTGCAAATTTGATAAATTAAGAAAACAATGCAAAAATAACAATGGCAAAAAAAAAAAAACCAGAGAACAACATAGCATAATACAAAACATAAATCTGGACTAAAAAAATAGTTCATAGGATTACGTTTATGTACAGTGTCATACTAGCATTTGCATTGGTAAAAAAATAATCTTGTTTCTTTGATGAGTAGATTGCTAATATTGTTTGCATGGGTATAGTAAATTGATTGATAATTCGAAATCATATTACAAAAGTATAGTAAAACGAAAGAGCTATTAGGATGTCTGGAAATGCAATGAGTGAGCACTATGCCGTTTCCAAATTGTTTAACAAAGTAAACAAATAAAACTGTCATTGTATCCGTAAAACTATGTTTTGATGGTCTATTGTAAATGTGCCATATGTTTCAAAGTTGCTTAATATTTCCATAGCATTTATTTTTCTACACAATATTGGTCATAGGAAATTGGTCATAGTGTAGGTAATACTCTTTCTGGTTAAACACCCCTTATTATACACTATTTTTCAATCCTATCATGTGCATGTATTATGTAATTTGGGCAATGAAAATAAAGAAAGTGAAAGTGTTTCTTATAGGAGGTGCAATAATGCATAGTGTTGTTCATAGTTCAAGTAGTTGTAATTGGAGTACTGCAATTTGCGAATAATATTTCTAATGGCATGATATATACAATAACCACTTTCATATATCCTTGAAAATACTATAAAATTAATATTGAAAATAGACGCTTAGAAACACGAAATCAAATGTATTTCTTTTTTTTGTTCTTTATCTATGTATGTTTAAACAATATGATATAGCTTACTATGCATATTCTACTTGGAAAGTGTTATAGCATCATTTATCACCGTTGTATACTTTATGCTCCGAGTCATGGCCTTGGGCAGCCCTTTCCCTTCGAACTTGGTCCTTTTACTAAAAACATTATTTTAAATTCCATATGTGACTCTGCCCTTCAAAAATCACATACACACACGGGTTGATATATACCCAAACCACATATATAATTTGAAATATAAAAAATATAAAATCCCTATTTTATGGGTAGGGTTTAAGGGTTATACAAGAAACCCACCTACAGGAGCCCCTGGCCTAACAGTATTCCAACTGAAACAACTATTTTGGGGTGATATAAATACACCTCATAGAGATGTGCATCTCCTTTGTATCGAATCTGCGTGTATGCATTTGAAATAATATTGTTGAGGCTTGGGCTGGATGGATCCAAAGGAAGGTGTTGCTTAGAGCCATGGTCGAATCAGGTTGTATTCTTCCACATTCTTTGTAGAAATCAATAAAGAAGCTCTATCTTGTTCCTGATGTGATGATCTTTATGTTTTAACTCATGTTATGACCTAATTATGTATGATCTCATGTTTTATATCCATATTCTTATATGATCTAAAATTCATATCTTGAACATGCTTTGAGCTACTACTAGTATATATGATTTTCTAGATTATGTTGTAGGTTTTGAAGCATTGGAGGAAGCAGAGGGTTTGAACCTTGCGGGAACATATTCAAACGTAGGACCTACGAGTACTCTCTCTTCATCCCACTTTAGTAGTTTAATCATTAGGACTACTTGTTTGCTTGCTTCTTGTTGGTGTATGCCTTCAATCTGTTGGGGTTTTCAACCCAAACCCTAGGGTTTTTTATCCTGTAATAGAATTGGTGACTATGATGGGAAATAAAATCATGTATTTCCTTGTTTGGGTTGTTTCTCTCTTGATCTGGGCCTTCTTGTTTGGTTTCTTGATTTTTCCAATATCTTTGACTTGTTTGCAATCTGCACAAAAAGTATTATCCTCTGGATTAAGCCTAATTTTTTAAATTTTTCTTTGTTGGCCTTTTTATACATGGTTTTCTAGTTCACACTGTCATGTACACACACGCTTTTGTCCAAAGAAACACATGTATATGCTTGTTTTTTTGAGTACAGTCGCATATACATGCAAGTTTGTCACTACACAATCATGTATGTTCGATTTTGAATGAATTTTTTAGATCCTGAGTCCAGTAAAGGGTTTTGCCTGATTTTTATTGCTTTTATTTAGTCATTGATTATCTGGGATGGTCTTTCCTCTTGCAAATTTGTAGTTTCCTATCTCTCTTTGTGGAAAAACCTAGTCAAACTAGGGTTTTATTTTTGGTGAGGTGTTAGTTTTTGTATTTGGGTTTAAGGCTTCGTAGTGAAGTTCTTGGTTGTTATGAGCTTTTGGAACAGGGAATTGGTGTCATTCACTTATAACCCAACCCTTACATTGCTTTCCCTTACTTTCTTGAAAGTTGACATGTTTGGTTTTTGAGAGAGTCCCTCTTCCAATCTTGAAAAAGATTTCTTGGTCCTCTTGAAATCTTTCTTGTTTGTTGGAGTTTGTGTGTTGTTTTTCAGATTGTTTTGTTTGAGTTTGTAGTATCTTTTCACTTTAAGTCTGATCATGTTAATGATTCCTATGGATTGTCAAATTTGAGGTTCTTTATGCTCAAATTTGATCTTGAAGTCTTTAGTAGTTTTGTTTTATCAACTCTTTGTGCCCTTAAAAGGAAAAAAGATAAAAACATCTTTTTGTTGCCTTTGTTTTTATTTTTTGGTTTTTTTTTTTGTCTTCTTATCATTTTTGGTCAAGTGTGAATTCTTTTCATTAGGTTGAATTTGCATGATTTTGGGGAAAAGTTTTAGATTGAATTTGTTCCTCCTTTTTGTCAAGTTTTGGCCTCTTGATCTCTTTGAGAAACACATTTACGTGCTTTAAGAGCAATCCTTGGAATCTTGCATTAAGCATTTTTAGTTTTCATTAGGATAGATGAACTATAAGAATTTTTAGTCTTTTGCATATTTTGAGTGTGTAAGCATGTGTTTGAAAAAGAAAATAATTTTTTTCTTAGTTTTTTCGTAGAACCTTTTGTAGAAATATCTTTCATCAAAGAAAAATAGTTTCATATGCATGTAGCCAGGTTTTCTTTGTTTTTTTCTTGTGTCAAATAACATTGTAAGTTGCACTTCCATTTTACCTTTGACTTAAGAAAAATCATTAACATCAAGAGCTAAAACTAAAATGAACTAGAATTTTTTGATTTGTCATATATACATCAACTATTCTAGGTGTGTGGAGAGTTAACTCTCTAAGGCCACTCCCAATTTAAACACAAAAGTTGATTAAAAGAGTGAAATTCAATGTCGTTAAGTTGTTCGGGAAAGATCTTCTCTTCTAGGATTTAAGCACAAGAGCAAGTGAAGGCAGGAAAGAGAGATACCCCCACTCCTACTTGTTGGATCCCGACCAAAGACTATTCTGCCCAGCTTCCGATACAAACTGGTGACCTTAATTTCCATTCCTAAGGACCACATAGGTGACTAGGGGGTGAATACCCATGGTACCTGAGGTAGGCATTTTATCACTCTCATTAGTAGTTCTAGAGGGTTCCTTTGTGAATCGAGGGTACTTGCACCGACAAAGGATTCTGTCTATAGGTCAGCGTAATTATTTCTTTTACCTTCACTGGTAGGTTTGGGCTGTAATTATCCCAAACTATCTTTGGAATGTCCTTTACTTCAATTCCTTGTATTTTGGTGTCTGTTCCTCATCACTCGGAGTGGAAATACTTGGAAGTTTTTTGATTGATTGCATCTTTAGGGAATTTATAGTGGAGTGCTTTTTTCTATTTGTATTTAGTTGGCTTTAGGTGGATTTGTCTTGTCACATTTGAAGCTTATATTCTGAGTGACTGACCAACCACTCCATTGGTCTTGGAAGGCTTTTGATATTTCTTTTGAAAGTTGTGGAGTTTACTCCTTAAGGGCAAAGGTTTTATAGTGCACCTCTCTTCTTTGGAAAGTCATTTGTACGATCCTGTAAGGGAAGGATCTATGTATAAGTTGGGTATGGCCAATATTCTTATGGAGGCCAACCAAGGGACCCTTCCAAAAGGGGATCCTTGTGCTTTTCCTTTCTTTGGAAACGTTGGTACCCCCTTGATTACCACTTTGAATATTCCTGGATTGAATGTTGGACTACCAATTTCACTGTGGTCCACTTTGAATATTCCAAATGTTCTTGAAGATTCTCAGATGAATGCTTTATTTCAAGGGCATCAAATAGGTGTTAATTGTTCATCTTCTTCAAAAGAGAAATATAGGATTTCTCTTTCTCCTCCCTATTTTAATAAGAGATCTAAAAAGAAGAGAAAGAGGAAAAAGAACAAGAAGAATAGTTCTATCTGTAAATCATCACCAACCCCTACAAGTCATGTTGGAGATGATCTTTCAGCCACTGCAAGTCACGCTGGGGGCATAATTCTAGTCACTAAAATTCATACTAATAATGGGTCACCTACCTCTATTAGTCATATTTTTGTTGACTCACCTACTTCTATGAGTAGGATTGGGGGCATAAGTCTAGTCATTGCAAGTCTTACTAGCAATGGGTCACCTACCTCTGTGAGTCATATTTATGTTGACACACCTACTTCTGTGAGTAGGACTGGGGGAACAAGTATTATCTCTCTTGGGAAAGAGTCACTAACCTTTGCGAGTCATGTTGGGCACTCTCCACCAACCACCGCTAGTCATGTTGGCGGAATGGATGTTGACCAGAAACCTAGGTGTAGAAGATTTAAACCAAAGTTCCCTTGTAAGCTATGTAAGGGAGACCATATTATTCATTTGTGCCCTGGTATTTTAGTGGTACAAAGGTTATAGTCTGAGTCTGACAGTTATTATACTCCTAAATTTTTTATGGTTTCTCAACAGTCTAATCAACCATTGGTTGATGAAGTGGTAGAGCCAGTGCAATCTCTGGTTGATTCCACTCCTCTTTTCGGGGGTGAAGTTCCTAACAGCGGAGTCTTCTTGAATTATAGTACATATTCTTCTAGTGTAGGGGGCATTCCAGTATCTTCAAGTGTACCCCCTCTAATTTCTAAGAGTGTCTCCTTGGATTGGGATAATCTTGTCGAGCCTCGTCTTCCTTCTGATGCACCTTTCCAAATAAGGGTTAGAGTTAATTCCACAAATTTCTATCGATGTATGGTGGATGAAGGATCCTCTGCAAGTATTATATCCTCCTTGACTTGGAAAGATTTGGGTTCTCCAAAGTTGTTGGTAGCTGATAGTTAGTTGTTAGATTATGATAGAAGACCTGGCGAATCTATGGGTGTTCTTCTTCAATGGCCTATTACTTTAGGTGGGAAGACAATATTAATTGATATGATGATGGTTTATCACCCTTTAGACTTTAATATGCTACTTGGGTGTGATTTTTTCTATGCTATGAATGTTTTGGTGTCTTCACTCTTTCGAGTGATGTATTTTACTCATAACAGAAATATTGTCACTATTGATCAACTTGCATATGATAATCACCCCCCTAATTCGAATTTACTATAGAATACCCCTTGGTATGTTCCAAGTGCTCAGGTAGACTCTACTTGACCATGGGTGAACTATGTGACAATATATCCTCAATGTTAAATTGCTTCTGAGAATGACCCTTTGAAGTATTATTTTCCTTCGCAGGACTTGGTCCTAGTAGTTGACCAAGTGATTTCTCCTATGGGGAAATGGGACCCCTTAATTCCCTCTTTTGATCCATCTAGTTCTCATGATTTTGTGTATGTTGACTTTCCTTCATAGGAGGAACTTTTTGAAGCCATGAGTTTCAACTACCAAAGGAGTCCTTGGCGCCGCAAGGGGCTTGTCTTGAAGAACTATTATGTGTAAGCCATAAGGCTATGTGGTTCCCTCTACCATATTGAACATATAAGGTACACACTTTCAAATTTTTATTCTATAACACAAGATTTTATTTGAAGTTTATATATGGGATGTATTAACTTCTTGTCTAGTGTTCCTAATTATTTCTATAGAACTTGGAAGACTTCTTCTTTGGTCATTCTTATGGTTGATCTCCTATGACAGGTAATGGTTCTCGAAACTAGAATATAGGTTAGGTTTTTCACCTACATTGTGCATTTATCAGTTTCTTTTTCCATTTTGGCCTTAGGATTGACCCCACCAAGTTATGACGCAAAACCTTCTCATTTCTTAGAAGTGTCATAACTTGTGTGGTAGAGCCTACCTTATCATGGGTACCCTAGATAGTTCATTGTTATCACTTTCCACCCATGTTGAACTTTTGTTCTTTGGCTTGGGAGTCCTCTTTAGTCCTGCCATGACTTTGTGATGAAGCCTCATTCCTCTTCTTCTTCGCTATTTTTCTAGCTTTATACCCTAGAGGCTCCCACATGTTGAGTTGTACTGCTACATTGCATGTTGATTATTTGTGCCTTATGGCCTTAAGCGGACTTCACTTGGACTCATGTATAAGCCACTTTTTTACCATGTATTTCTACAAAATCAACCTTGCAATCACTTAGCCTCTGCAACTTGACACCTTATGCCTATGGTAAGAACTTTCCTTTGAGTGTCATTGACTAGTTTCGTCACCTTTCATTGAGCATAGGAATGTTCCACTTCCAGGAACTAGCACATCTATATTTAGATACTCATTCTTTCCACTATACCATAGGAATTATTTTATTCCTTTTTAGGATTTTTAAATATGAAAAAGACAAAAAAATTATATATTGCAGAAAAGAGTGGGAACTAGACTTTACTTCCATAATTGATGAACAAGAGTCAATTGTGTCGCCCTTGAACAAATAACTCAAAGAAAATATTTCCTTCATCGGGATGGCCTTTAATGTGACTTAGGAGAGCCATAACTTTGTCATTGAGTTAGTACTCCTTTGGTTGGTTATCTCTTCCAATCATATGGAGAGTTTGTTTATGCATCCTGTGTGAAAAACTTATACAAAGTTATCATATGTTTCCATATAGTCACATTTGAGTTGTGCTTTTGTTCAAGGGAAGTAGACCTAATTCAGCCTTTCTGCAGTGTCTCTTGGCTTATTTTCAGTCAGTCATACCCAGCATGTCAGAGTTATGTCCAGTATCACATTAATTATTTGGTCCTTTGCTCATGCTAGTTAAGAAGGTCTATATTGACTTCTTGCAGGTAGGTCTTCTCTTATCAACTTTGACAAATTTCTCTGACCTTGGCCCTATTTCCATCATTGATAGGTGACCTTGTGTTCAACATTGATCAATATTATGGGTCTTTGACTGAGTGGTTTCCCTTGTTTTTGATGTTAGCTTACATCATCACACATTGTGATTCATTCAATACCTTGGTTTCCATTTGATCCTATTGGTGGATTCCTTGCCTCTGTGTCAGATTTCATTTTTGGTTGGTTTATAGGGTTTTTGTCATGTGCTATACACATCTTGTGTACGCCATAAATGTGCTTCGGTATGGTTACTTCATCTTTGTCGTGAAACTAGCTCACAAAAATATAGAAAAGATAGATCAACGCCTTAGAATTAAACCTCTTCGAGGGGGCAACCTCCTTTACATTACACAAATGAACAATTCTTCGATGATTCAAATGACAAAACCTCCTTTCTATATATAGGAGTCTAAGGGTTCACAATATAACCAACCCAACCTAACAATAATAATATAAAGGCACAAAAATAACAATAGAGGGATTCTATGGGGCACAACAATATTAATAAGGGATACAACTATAATAGTAATGGGGGAATCACTAGTATTATAGGGACCTAACATGCCCCTCTCCTTTAAAAAAGTGTTGTCCTCAAAGCTTGAGTAGTTTTGGATGCTTTTGTATAAATTCTCATCCTCCCATGTGGAATCTTCAGCAGATAAGTTCTTCCACTTGATGAGATACTCCGAAATTGATTGATTTCGTAGTTGTCGAGTTCTTGTTTCTATAACTACTTCTGGTTCCAATATAATTTTTCCTTGTCAAGTTCTGGAAATATTGTTTGCACTAGGATATTGTCGCCTATAACCTTCTTTAAACATGAAACATGGAAAACTGGGTATACTCGAGAAGCTGTAGGAAGATCCAATTTGTATGCCATAGTACCAATCTTTTGCAACACCTTGTACAGACCATAATACTTTGGTGATAATTTATTATCCTTCTTAGCTTGCTTGACGGACATTTTTTTATATGCTTGTAGCCGTAGGAATACCCAGTTACCTACATCAAAACTTCTTTCTCTGCGATGTTGATCTACCTATTGTTTCATTCTGTTCTATGCCAACATGAGGTTATCCTTTAAGAGTTGGAGAACTTGTTGTTGATGCTCGATGTGATGTTCCACTGCTTGAACCTTAGAATTTTCTC
>APFE030340231.1:48598-59605 GCA_000404065.3 Pinus taeda
CAAGTATGGGGTTAGTATAGGGAGCTATAAGAATAGATTGTGATAGCCAAAGTGCAATTTTCTTGGCAAAGAACCCTACTTACCATTCAAAGACAAAGCACATTGATGTTCAGTATCACTTTGTGAGGGATATGATATAAGACAAAAAGGTGTTGTTGGTAAAGGTGGACACTTCGAAGAATACTGCAAATGCATTGACAACATTTGTGAGCTCTGAGAAGTTCTCTTGGTGTAGAGATACAATGGGCATTGCAGGGGTGGATAAATGACTAAGATCTCCTGTGGCCCCCTGTGGAAAGAAAACAACAAGTGGGAAAATGTTTGGTTGTGTTATATTCTTTCTATGATCGGGGGGTTAGAGGGGGGGTGGAGCCCCCCCTATGCAAGTGTTTTAAGGGGGGTTGGTAGACCCCCTCTACGAGGTTTGGAGCAGCACCCTGGGAATTTTTTTTGGAACCCTATATTAGGTGGGTGGACCTACCTATGGTTTTGTGCATGGTTTTTGCACATGGTTTTGGGTACAATGGTTTTCAGTCCATGGTATTGGATGCTTCAACATGTATAAATATGTATTGTAACATTGAAAGGAATATAATGAAAAATCAAGTTGGTAGTCCTGGTTTTGGGATAGAGGGGAAAATCTCTATGTATATTTGTTTTATGTGTTATGCTCTCGCCTTTGTTTATTTTATGTTTTTTAGAATTCGTATTCCGGTAATTTTTGTATGGGTTTAAAAACTACAGTGTTGTTTTTTCCCCGTTAAGAAAGCAGATCAATTTAGAATAGATTCTATAGCCTAAATGTGAAGTGTGTCATTGTTTTTTCAAACTTTGGAACACTAAAAGTTTATCTGTATTTCTATATTTAATTTGTTTCCTATACCCTACATCAAGGTAAATCATCACTAGTTTTCCTTTGGGACTAATGAAAACATTTATTCAACGAATGAACATAGATACCTCATCTTTTGCATAGTCAAAACTATGCACAATGAAAAATAATAATAATAACAAACTATCATTAATAGTTTAACATTAATTTCCCTATGCACCCCATGTCTTCCGAAAAATACCGTGTTCTAATGCTGTCCCTACTAAATAAATTTTCGAATATAAAAGGTCAAGATAGTAACATCTCTACACAATACAATGTTCAACACATATCCCATTAAAAGGAATAACACATTGTTAGACCACTTGTGAAACCACCTGTTCTCTCGCACATAACTCATTTTCCATTTTTTTTTATCATCAATAGAAAACAAATATGCTTCTAATATAACACAAATGCACTTGTGCCAGATTTAATAACAAATCTTCCACATAATCCCACAGTAAAAATTCTGCTCCTTTTGGTCAGATGTGTTATTAATTATAAATACATTGGCATTAAAGGAATTTAATGCTAATATTTTAGCAAGTGATCAAATTATACGATATTATTAGTGATATTTCTGAATATATTTTCATATTTCTGAATATTTCAAGTTAGGCATTTGCATAGAAGTGAAGAAGAAGTCTATTGTGTGGAGGAAGCTTTCAATGTGCAGATTGTCACACTTAGCACAAAAAGCTTTTCTTTGCTAATATTTTAGTATTAAATAATACATATTTTCTCAATAACATCACATATGCTTAGATTATTGATAACATTTTAGTTGCAAATAATGCATGGTATTGGTATTTAATTGATTATATATTTTAGTATTAAAAATACATATTTTATGTTTATATTATTAATAATATTTTAATTATAAATAATGCATATTTTTTAAATGTGTTTCAAATTAGGCATGTGTATAGAACTGCAGAGAAAGTCCATTGTGCGAAGGAAGCTTTCTATGTGTGAATCACTTCACTTAATACTAAAATCTTTTATTGCTAATATTTTAGTATTAAACAATGCATATTTATTTCTTGCAATAACACCGAAGCAAGTGTCAGGCTTATACGATTGTTGATAATACTTTAGTCATAAATAATGTGTATCTCCCTGCATCTACAACTAATTGAGTGGGGTTCACATTTAGCCCACATTTTTGTCTCATCTCATGCTTGCTACGCACAACTATGTCTGCACAGCTTCCTCCGTACACACTATCTCTAGACATGCTTCCTCCATAGATGCTCTTAGCTAGAATCCACAAGCGTAAGTAGCTATGATACATTCTATCCTTTTATTTAGATATGCTAAAACATGAGTGCTCTTATTGTAAGTATTGAAACTATTTTATGGTTGCCCCGATTATGCTTACAAATTCATTCAATCGATTGCTTTCACCAAATGTGTAGTCTATTAATATTATCACTAAATAATATAGTTAATTATTATAGTTAAAATAGTTAATATTAGTAATGGCTAATCATTACAAGCATTAGGAGTGCACGTCTATTTATGCTCTTCCTTGTAATTATACAATAGAGTAGAATAAGATATATGGAACATTATAAAAATTGAATCATTGTACAAAATATTGATCTGCGGAGGTCAATACAATGCGTTGCGCACAATGAACTTCTATATAATGGAAATGTGAATGCCAAGGACTATGTTGTGTAGGGACCACCAATTAGAAGCGAGCTTGGAAATATCAAGTTAAAGTCGAGTTCCTAAACATTTAAATATTTAAAGCTTCGAGAACTGTTAATGATATTATTGGTATTGTTTTAGTTATAAATAATTCTTTTATCTTTACTCCACACAATGACGTCTACAAAGATTCTTCCACACACACTATAATGAAACATAATAATATTCCCCGTTCTCTGTCACACCCCATCCTCTGTAAAGATTCATACGATATATGATATACGACAAGGGAATTTGAAAAAGTATCTCTGCAGAATGAAATATTAAGGGGAGATTTGTTTGGAAAATCAACACATGTACCCCATCTTCCAGGTAGTCAAAGTTACTCCCAATGAGACATAAAATCTCTGCACAATATAGTAAAATATATACACAATGAAATCTCCCACACATATTGTGTCCTCCACAAACATTCATTTTTTTCACTAATGCTTAGAGCAATAACACATTGTGGGAGCACTCGCAAAATCCCCTTGTCCCCCGCACATACCTCGTTTTGTAGATTTTTTATCATCAATAGAATACACAATGGAAATTAAAAATGTTAATCATTATGTTACCCCACACATACCTCGTCTTCCGCAAATATTCATAGCTTCAAAATCAAATGTCTATCCAATTACTCTAATGCACATACTACGTACTCTACACAGTAAAAGCTCTATGCAATGAAAGAAAATAATATTCTCTATTCTCCCACATATACTGAGTTCTTTGTAAACATTCATATGATATACAAAATATGATCTAGAAATTTGTAAAAGTATCTCTGCACAACATAGTCACTTCCATACTTAATAACACCCTTCGATCAATAATTGACATTTGAAATTGTTATTAATTGAATTAATAGACATGTCATAACTACATTCTTTCTTTATTAATCACTTAGTAAGAAGCTGTGTATTGCTACATTTCTACTTCAATACATCCATCCCTGCCACATGTTTTGCACATTGTCTGTTTGCACAAGAAATTCACTGTAAACTTCTTTTTCCTCTTGATCAAACTTGGTAATTATGATAAATATACTTAATTGTGTTTTTTAATTCTGAAGTGATGAGTTACATTCACATTGTCAACAATGTTTCACTGGAAAGCAAATTCAATATATACCAAAGAAATAGTTATCACTTCAAAGCATTATTTCAACGCATTAAAATATTATATATAAAATCATGATTTTCAAAGCACTGAAATATCAATATTAATGTGTATTCTCAAAATTAATACAAAATGTAAATCTTTGAAGGTTTTGTTATGATTTTGAAAGCATTAAAATATTAATGTTAATGTATAAACTATTACTAGTTGAGTTAATTGACAAAATGATAAGGTCTATTCAAATTCAAAATTGCAACACGTCTAATGTTCATTCTTATTAATAGAATAATGTTCATATTTTCTTGCTAATAGTCTAATGTCAATATGATTCTAATGTAGGTTGTTGAACTACAATCCAAATTTTTATTGTACGAAGCATTCTTGTGGATTTTCTTATCTTCGCATAAGCACAAATGTGAGCAGAGACCTTTTGCATACCAACTACGGTTTCTGCACTTCAACAAAATCAATTTCATTTGCACAATTTTTTTTTACTAATCAATTGATTAAAGTTTATTCTCTTTGCACAGTCAAAGCCTTTTTATAGTTATCCTTATTTAAATAGGCATATGCGTAGAACTGTAGATTAATTCCACTACGTAGAGGAAGCTTTGAAGCTTTCATCGTCTCGATCTCTCCACTCTGCACAATGAAATCTTCCCAGACAAGGAAAGTTGTTTGCAGAAAGATTTTCCCCTAATTAATTCGTTGAAGGATACATAGTGTAGCACAAGGCTAATTGAAATAAAAAACATGCAAAAGTGATATATCATTTTCATTTTGAAATACAACAAAAAACTTCCATTATATACAGTAGACATATACAAAGAAAGCATAATAAAATACATTCTCGGAGTACCATGCTTCGAACAAATTTAAAAATATGATGACAATGGACATTATCTATGTTGCATAGAAAAACAAACTATTCTCATGTTTCATGTTATTGGCATATATGTATCAATGGCATAATACATATGCTCAAAGCATAATTATGTAACATTAAGAAATACAATTATAGCTACAAGAAAACCATCGAGTTTCAAACTTCAATCATCATAGATATGATTGAAACAAATAAATAAAATTCAAATGCATAGAAGATCATATGCTAAGAATAAGTAACTTTGATTCGTAGTACGAATCACTTGTATCAGTAATGAAAATGCTCAATGGATCAATTCTTTTGTATGTTATTATGGCATCTTCTCTTTAAGTACCTACTTTTGCATCTGCCAAAAGTAAATGCGTGAACCATAATATGAAAAAAGAGAACCACAAAATAAAATAAGGAATTGTATTCAACAAGTATACTATGTGACATTAATAAGTTTAACAAATGATGATGGTTGAATACTAGTAAAGAAAAATAAATATGCAAATATTTAAGGACAGCTACAATTTATGAAAGAATATAGGCTAATTGTTTGACTATCAACTTCCTCTCGAATGCATGGACTCTTGAACCAATGTCTTCAATTTAGCCTGAATGAATTATTTCATTGGTCCCATTGTAATATCTAGCATCGCATGTCAATATTAACTCACGATTGACTGGGTGTGGAGATGGCGTCGAGGGTTTCTGCCGCTTCTGAACCTCTGCTACCCGCCGCCGCGCAGATCGAGCTCTCCGCCACAATCGAGCCATTCTCCTGTTCTGAATTATGGCTCCCAGCTCTTCTCACAGACCCCAAGTCCTGGGCCTTTCTTAAAGGTTCACTGCCTGCTACGGGACTCGAAGATTTCAGCCATTTAATGGTCTCCTCGCCAGCAAAGCTCGGAGTCGAGCAGAAGGCAGACGCAATAAGCTTTAACGCAGCAGACATTGGAGGCCTCACACTCCATCCCGGCGCTCGAATCATTGAACATGCAAGAGTAGAGGACCATTTTGTGTTGAAATTTATAAGCGTTATCCAAGCAGAGCGACTATAGGTCACAGATCTGCTCAATGGGGTCACGGATCTGCAGTTTTTACAGATCCGCATTCATGGAAACCCAAAGATCCGACGTCAAGATACAGATAAGGCGGCAAGGTCCATAGCGTTCTACCCTCTTGCTTCTTTTTCATCTAATTTATCCCAATCCGTGTTTGTAGGGTCAAGGTTCCATTTTGAACAGGGCGACCTGAACATGGATGGCTGGCCGTCAGTTTCGCAGATATGCAATCAAATCATCAGATCAAAAGCCCAGCAGATCTTGCAGCCTCAAAAAAAAAACCCAGATCTATGGGCAAACTATCTTCAGGCGGCAGGGTCAAACGAGCTCAGCTCTGAGGCAGCTCTCTCTCTCTCGCACCCGCCAGATCTGCCTGAAGAATCCTCTGCATTTCAGATCCAAGTCAATTTTTTAGGCAAAACGACAATGTTATGGGTGCATGCAGCAGATCTTGTACAGGATCTTCTGCAAAAACTTGAATGCAGGCTGGGGATACCCTCCTCTTGCCTCAAACTACTATATCAGGGTAAGCAACTTATGCAGCCCCTATCTCTTTCCTTCTACAGCATTCAAAAGGACGCCTCTATTGGGGTTTCTTTTCGTTTAAGAGGTGGTTCCTTCGGGAAAACCTCCTCAACTCCATTTTTCTCTTACAAAGATGCAGCACGCAAAAACACTGCCCAACCTCAGGCTTCTTCCAAGACAGCCCAGCCAAATGGCGTTCCAAAGTTGTTTCTGGTTGACAAATCAGAGGAGATACCCTCCATTAGCCTCTCTAACCTTGGGGTTGAGAACCGCTATCAGACTTTTGCAGAATCAGGGCTCATATGCATATTTAACGGGCTATGGCCTCGTACAACAGATCTTTATCAATGGGTCCATTCCTTCTGGACTAAAAAATGTAAAATTTTCCTATGTTCAAAAGGCTTCTTCCTGGTGGATTTTGACTCAAATGAAGACTACCAGAAAGCCTTAATGAGAGGCCCTTGGTTTTGGGGTATGGCTAGGCTCTTTCTTACCCCCTGGTTTCCTGATTTTGACCCTTCTACAACAGTGATCTCCAAGATTCCCATTTGGGTTAGGCTCCCAAATCTTCCGGCTCATTTTTGGGATTTCTCTATCTTCTTAGCCATTGGGAATACTTTAGGACGATACCTGGCTACAGATACCTCAAGAAGGGAAAATGGTCTCTATACTTATGCAGACTATGTGCAGAAATAGACATCAGCAAAGGACTGCCGGATCAGATTAACCTCAAGTTTGGAGATTTCCACTGGACTCAGTCACTAGATTACGAGAACACAGCCTTCCGCTGTCGCCATTGTCATCAAACAGGACACCTTCAGAGTACATGTTCACAGTTAAAAGATAAAAAGAAGAATCTGAACCATAAGCCCAAATCCAAAGGATGGAATCCTTTTGAGCCTCCTCATCCGCTAGGCGACTTAGACTTCTCGAGCTCAGAGGAGGAGGAATCTGAGGCAGATGTGCAGGTTGATGAGGAAGTTGAAGCTGACATGCAGAATGAGGAAATTCCGGGGGACCCTCCCTCAGCTGTTCCAGAGGCTCCCTCTAACCCTCAGATTTCCCAGAAGCGCGCTCATTTCTCTTCGTCCTCTGACTCTGAGAAGGAGGCTCAGTCGTCAGATCAGAATCATCTACAACTAGTTACAAGTTAGCCAAGCTCCACTGGGTGGACAAAAGTTAGTAAGAAAAAAGGCAAAAAATGTCGTGTTGTAGATAATAACCCTTCGGGGTAGCTTCTCTGCTCAGTCTTTTCAGATGTAGTCCTATGCTCTCTTTGGTCATTTCCTTGTCTATCTCTTTGGAACGAGGTTGAGTTTCCTTCACCTCCGGTTCCCCTGCTTCTCTGCTCTGCCTGCTTCCAGGCCTGATTGTACTATATTTTTTCCTTTTTTAATAGATTTAGTCTTTACTCAGAAAAAAAAAAAATATCTAGCATCGCATGTTGATTGAATAGTTTCTTTTTGATATCGATCACCTCTTATAATTGAGTAGTTAACACATATGTCATGTCAGTAATAATGACAACGCCCACTAGCCATTTGTTAATTTCTTCTGGAGTAAAATTAGTTATAGCATCAAATTTTTCTTCAATGAACTATTTTCTCTTTTCCAATTCAAATGTTAATGTATATTTTGTAATCAATTCAAAATTTCATATAATGCATGGGTTGTCTATATCTCGAACAATTTTCATCGCCTTTAGAAACACTTTACTTCTCCTATTGTCTATGCTCTTACATTTAAAAATAAATTTTTCTAGTATATGTTATTATTATGGACCATCCAACTTTTATTTTCCTCACTCAATTAGCATTTGGAAGTTCTAATATTTTCTTATCCAGATCAGATAACAATTCAAGCCTAAGTTTGACTAAAATAAAATAAATCATTGCTAACAAAATGCTTTTCTTTGGTAACATTACTATTCATCAAATCAACAAATGAGTTTATTTCCTGTGCTAATATAAGAGAAACATAAACTACCTACCATGCATGTTCAATGATCTCTAATCTCTTGAATATATTACCGACTATATGAACATGCTTGCATTAACCAATTTTAAAGCTCTAATAGATCCATATGACGTGCTAAGGGTTGTAATTAAAGATTGCTGAGTCCATATTGCGGTTGGAGTCATTAACAAAGAACCCATATTTAAAGCATTTTCCAACATCTCTATTGTTTCTTTCAATACCAAGTTCTTAGTGTTTTGTTTCTCAATAGACACTGCAATCGAATTCCCGGTATCTTCATGCAATGTCAAAGCATCCATGGCTGCAATTTTAGACATATGAATATTCATTTTTGTTTTATCAATAATATTTTTACCGTGCATCCTTGCCTTTTCAACATTCAATATTTTACTCTTCCTACTATAGTTTACAACTTGAAAAGTGATAAAGTGATCATTGAAAATAGAAAATTGTTTGGAAATTTTCTCCATTATTTTCTAATTTTCATTCAAATCACTACTGATCCAATAAGGTAGCTGAGTTTCAATCTCCTTGTTGATAGCTTCTTGACTACTTCTTGTTTGCAGGGGAAATTTTCATTTTTCCAATTGAAGCTCCTTGTCATCTCCAACAACTGATAGCTGACCATGAATCAACTGTGCAACTTCTGTATATTTTTGTTTTTTTTCACTTGAATATGGAGCCAAAGAAGTTTCAAATATGCAAACAAAATATGGCACAACTTTTTCTCTTATTTGTTTACACCTTATTTCACTACTAATACTTTCTTCTTCAACAATTTGTCTAATAGTCATTACTCTATTATTGCTTGCAGCACTGTCACTCTTTTTGGTTCCACTTGCAACTTTTGTCAACAACCTCTTACAGTTGATGGCACCTAGATGTCTGACAAATAAACCTTTTGGATCAATGTCTCACGAGACTGAAACTTAATTTAAATTAAAACAATTGAAAGACTTTGAAAACTCTACAAGCCGACTTCCATTCTTCACGGTTACTTTCCCAATAGTCAATGGACAATAAATATACTATTTATTTTTTTTCTGTTCAAATTTAACCTGGAAATCATAGTATTGTTTGTAGATTTCAACAATAAAATACCTATACACAACAATTCTTGGAAGCAATAATCGTTTACCTCAAAACCCATAAACTCGAATAAACATATTATTTCCTCTTTCTTCATCCCCTACGGGAAAACATGTGCTTCACCATATATTCGATAGGGCTCTTGTTCAGTTATCATGCAAATAAATTTCTTTACAAAAACATCTTGAATTAGACAAGAATTTGAAATAGATTCTTGCTTCCACATTATGGGATAACATAATTGCATCGGTTCTTTGTTAAGATTTAAATTAGGATTTTGTGAAAACTCATAAAAAGTATGACTTGAAACGAGGGATGTTATCGGATATACCATCATAAATAACCTATTTCTCTTGTACAAGTGTACTAATTGAAAACACAGTTTATTTGAAATAATATTAGCCCAGTTGAATACACATTTTTTTATATGAGTAACGAAGCACAAAGAGAATGGAACTTGGCACAGTGGTCATAGTTTCTTTTTTAGGATATTCCAACACATAGTAAGTAGTTAAGTATGACTTGGTCTAGTGTAGAGTTAGGTAAAGTGTGTTTCTTTACTATGTACTTTTGTAACTTACAACCTGACAGTCACGATATGTAGTGATCCGACGGTTTCTCTCCTCGGTATTACCGACACTTGATCTATGGATTAACAGCTAATTGGTACATGATCTTTATTTAAAGAGCATGGAGGGTCATTTGTAGGGTAACTATTCATGAGAGAAGCTTATGTAAATTTTCATTCTTTTATTAATAAATTCCCTGAGGTGGCTGTGTTGGCTCAGGCCGTGGACTGTTTTCCTCTTTGAGGGTTTTAACCACACCAAGAATATTGGTGTATTGATCTGTGATCTATTTTTGAGCAGTGTCCTTTGGTGTTCTGTCTGAGGAACTTACCCTGTAAATTACTACATGGTATCAGAGCTATTTGAGGCCTGCATCCATTGGTGATCCAAATCTGAAGCCAGTAGAATTACATCCGAATATCATTTCCTAGATCTACTATTTCTAACTGCTTTTGGGATGAGAGGACTACTCTATTGTGTTAGGAGCATCTGTTCCAGTGAGGAACCCCTTTCGTTTCATGCAAAAAATGTTTCGGGTAGCCCTCACTACGTCATTTTTAAGATCTAGAGGTATACAATGTTTATTTTCAGTTTTTAGTTATTTTCTCTCTGTTTATTTCGGTTTATTTATCTCTTTGTTTTTTATTACCAAATCTATACCTTCCGTTTCTGCATATGCTCTTTGCCCCGCAACTCTGTGTGATCTGGGAAAATTAGAAACAAAAAGGAAGGATTTTTCTCATGCATATGCTCTTTTCCACCGTGCCTTAGTGTAATCTCGGAAAATCAGAAACATTGAGGAAAATTTTTAGTTTCCTGGTAAAGCTAACTTCAAAACATAAGGTTTGTTTTTTTTTGTATGTCTGTGTTGGGTTTTGTGGTTTTTGTTTTGTAGGTAAAAAAAGAGCTTTCTCAAGTAATCACATACCCCAAAGCTTCAGTGACTAAGAAAAAAAAAACCTTCCTCTTTTCCAAAAATTACTAACCTTTTGTACTAGCTCACTTGGTGCAAAGTTACTTTATGAGAATAGAAGTCTTGGGTTCAAGTCTTTCTTTTTGTTGAGTTACTTTTTCAAAAAGCACATGTAGCTTACGTTTTAAAGTTACTTTATGTAAAATTGTTCTCACCCATTATAAAAAGTGAGTCACTTATAACTCTAAAGTCTCTTTATCTTTTATTTAAGTTACAATTTAGTGGGTAGCTCATAAAGTACCATT
>APFE030340231.1:59750-82732 GCA_000404065.3 Pinus taeda
GAAAATAGGCAACATCAAGCACGTGGGTTGATAGGGATGTCTATTTCTCAAGACCTTAGATTCCATATCGCAGAACTTGATATCCTAATGAAGCAATGAAACAACTCACTAAAATTTTTGGAATTAAAACTGAAATTAGAGCCCATCAACTCGAAAATGAGTTTCTTACATTGGACCCCAATAATTTTTCTTCCATTGAAGATTTTTTGTCTAAATTCAAGACCCTTAGACTTCTCTTGGAAGGTGTTAAGGTTAAGAAAGAAGATGGTAGCCTTATCTATTCCATTCTTACTAAGTTGGGACCAACCTACTCTATGTTTTTTTTCCACCTTCCATTCTACAAGAGAAGCCTTCATTTCTCAAGGACAAGACTGCAAGTCCCCTTCCTTTAATGCCTTTTGTGTTTCTTTAATAAGAGAACAAGAAAAACTCTTACATCTTTGTCTTCTTAATCTTGGAAACTCTTCTAAGAAAGCCTTAGCCACCCAGCAGCAACCAAATTCAAAGAATCCTAAGAAGCCGTATCCTAAAACAAATGGTCCTAAACCAAACAAGGGTCCTAAACAATTTTAGTATCAAAATGAAAAATCATTTCAACAAACAATGTAAAATTTGAAACGGGAACTATAAACTCAAAATGGGAACTCTGGCAAAAAATCCAAAAAACATAAAAAACAGTGCTAAAAACGAAACATGTGTATACTGGAACGATGATTTTATTTTTTAGGGGTCAATTTTGAACATGTTTTAAAAATGGCAGTGACTACGAAATTTATATGAAATTTTCGTGCAAAATATAGCTTCAAAATGAAAAAGTGATGATACTGGAATGTTGATTTTTTTTTTAGGGTCAATTTCCAAACTTTTTAAAAAATGCTAGTAAAACCAAATTTTTATGTGCCAAACAAGGTTGTTTATGAGGAAAAAAACAGATTAATGTTTTTGGTAGAATATGATTTTTCTTTCCTAAGTATAAATTCAACATGTTTTCAACCATTACATGCCATGGTTATTACACCTAAACATAGATGGACAAATTTACCATATCACATCAAGCACATTTTCCTGATAATCCTTATTTTAATTTTGAGCATGACAAATTCATAGGAGGCCAGGATTTCACTAAAAAGAGGAACTAGAGTTAGATTACAGTGAATCTCCTCTAATGACCCTGGCTAAACTGATCACCCTCTCCATAAAATATGTTCACAACAAGTTCACAAGGAATCCAAGAAGCAAGTTTCATTTGTTCTAAAGAAACTTAGTTACACCTCAAGAACCTTATTACTCCCTCATAAATGTGTTCCCAAGAAATGAAGGTAGGATAACTTCATTTGATATCAATAAATCCCAAACCTAGATGTCAGAGGATTTTCCCTCAAGAATGAAATAATTGGAAAAAACAAGCAAGTTCCCAGAAGATAACTCTAGTGTCAATCACAATCCTAATAATGCATCATCAGTGAAATCATACCCCACATGTAGGGAGAATACGTTGAGCTACCTACGACCACTCAATTTAATTTGATTAGAGTATCCAAGGCCATAATAATAATCTATTTTAATTTCTTTCCAAACCTTTAAGGGAAGGTCACTGTCACTGTCATCTTATGAACCACAATAATAACTTTGATGGCGTTTTAAATATAGTTACATGGTATTTTGTGTTTGTCTTATTTTGTTGCAAGTGATTCATGAGGAGCACATGAATGCTAATACCACAATGGGAAACACAACCAAAATGAGAAAAATCAGTTTGGACCTCCATTAACATCAATTACCACTGAGAAAGGATTACATTTATCAAATTCACTCCGAATATCTTAACAATAGCATAAAAACATCTCCCTTGGCAACAATTCTAAAAAGTCAATTAGGTTAAGAATTTACAGCCAATATAAACAGACACCCCTATTAATATGGTTATTCAGTGCATTGCTTCCCCCACTATTATCAATTAGATGTTACCCATCCTCATATCTAAATAAAAGAAAAGGGAGAAATAAAATAAATGAAAAGCATCCCAATGGGGGAAGTAACGAGGGATATAAAAACCTTTTATGGGACTATGAACATCGAGTTGGTAGTAAATTCTTATTATTTCATTGTGGTGATTACATTGTAGACATAGAAACTCATTAATATTGGAAGAATACTTTTAGAAATCCTTGATTCATATTTAAGGAGTCAATAATAACCCTAATGACTTCACAACACACCCTATTACCAACTATCTTATATCTGACATTTAGTCATTAATTTGATCTTATATCTATCATTTAGTCATTAATTTGATTATTTTCTTATTATTCAGTTATATAATTATATCATATTATGTTTGATCCTAAATCAAATATTTATGAGAGTGAGGAAAAGATACTCCAAACTATACTCACCAGAAACTACAGTAAATAAATGGGAAACCTACATGAATAAAACAAAACTACAATGCAATTTAATTGATGAAAATAAAATAAAACTACAATGCAATTTAACTCATCAAAATAAAACAAAACTACTTTGGAATTAGATTGAGACTACACTTATTGAGAAATCAGTAGGTGTATGTGTAATCTTTAAAATATCCAAATCGATTTCCCATGTTGTATAATCTATGGGTTTATCCATGAAATTCTCACCATATTCCAAAATTGACAAAGAATGGATTTACGAGACTAATAAATCATATTGTGTTTCATTGATTTATTATATCTAGCTTCCTTTTAAGATTCTTATGGGCTCTTCAAATTCTTTTCTCTTGAATAAATAAATATTTGACATTTTCACCATTTATGACAATTAAATTTCCGCCCTCCTCTATTCTTATTTCATTACCTTCTTTTTGAATCTTGAACATTGGTTTTGTCCCATCCTCTTTTTTCTCCTTAGATATTAGCACTTCTAAGTTTTCTTAGGCTTCCACCCCCTTGTTTTATCATACCCATAGTCTAAATAGTCCAAATGTTGATTGAAAATTTATTTTCCCCATTACATGGATATGTCCTTTGGATGGAGTTCCAAATCAACTAATGGTTGAATAAATATCCTATCCACCATGGTTCAATACTCTTATTAAAGGTTGATGTATTCCAATGAAGTCCATTTCCAATAATTTCCAATATATCTCTCCTCTAAAGCTCCATCGAGAGACCAAGAAACAACATCCAAACCAGTCATATGAAGAAGGGTCTAGTTTGAGGATTGAACATTGACCTCCAACATTTTATAAATATCATAATAGCCCCCCAACCAACAAGTTATTAGAATAATTTCAATATCCTTCTTACTTTTGAATTTGAATGAGAGTCATTCTTACATCATAATGTGGAATTTTTGGACATATTCGAGGACATAAAATGAATTATCTTCTGACCACCTTCATAAAGATTCTCATTTAACCTATTTTTTGATAAGGCGCCTCATGACAACTTTCTCTATAATAATTTTAATTACCTTCATTCCTACATCTCCTCTAATGGCCAATTTTAATTTATTTCTCGTCCTTTAACAATTCTTCATTTTCTTAACACTTATTGATTTCTCAATATCTCTCATTATCATTTCTCTTTTTGGAAATCTTGATTGTTCGTCTCTTCAAGTAGGTAGCCACACAAAGAACTTTCCCTTGCAATGGAAGGTAGTAGATTCAACATAGTTGTAACACTAGGGAGGCCTCTTCTAGTAGGTCAAGGGAAGAAAGGAATGTACCTTCAGTGGTCGACAATAGTCAAGCTACCCATAAGTCTGATAGTAACCCAGGAGGGTAATTGTTTCTTGCTGGTAAGCCAATAGCCAGTGTCTCATCATCCACCACATTGTCATAGGTTCCTTGTAATACAGCCCCAGTAGCTGCCAATCATATGTGTTACCAGCATATAAAGTTTAGCTATCGATTGCTTTGCCGAGGTTGAAAGGGGTAAAGGTATGATACTAGCATATCTACTAATCCTGGTGGGTGTGATAGGGGAAGTGGTACCCCCCAGTGTTGTTTGTTGCGGGCTTATCTCACAAGTTCGGCATGCACTAGTTCCTCAAATGCCACCAGAACTCCCACCGCTTTCATATTTAATGCGACGACCTGGAGAGGGCCTAGTAGGTAGACCTATAGATCTACTCACTAACCATTTCTAGACTCATTTCATTACCATGTAAGAAAACTCCATTCTAGAGCTTTAGTGACTTCGTTCTGCACTTCTTTTTCAGATTTGATGAGAAAAACAGAATATGTTGCATAGTACTGCGAACGTTGCAGATGACAATTACTAATAGTGGACGTGGCAGTCCAGATCGATGAACTATTAACAACAAGGATATTTGCAGAAAATCATGGACAATGCCAAAGAAATGTTGCAAATAAATGTAAAAAACTTTGCATAAGGGGGATAAAGAAACATGTTTTCTATGGGAAGACTCGGCGAACAAACAATGGAGTTCACTATCATGACTCGTTAGTACAAAATTATATGCGCAGCAACACAGGTTCTGAGAATCACCTGGTGGTGGGGCGATTTTGAGAATCGCCCCGCCACCAGTGGTGGTGGCGAGGCAGTGGCAGGGCGATTCTCAGAATCGCCCTACCACCTTAGTTTTTTAAATTGACAAGAGGATTATCCATTTACAAGTTTTACATGGAATTGAATGACCTTTTTTAATGCTCTAAGATTGCATCTGGATTGGACTAGGCACTTGCAGGTTCCAACTTCGAGGTTCAATCTCTTTGGAGGCTCTAAAACTCTAAAAAACCTTCGAAGTTCTAGCTTGAATCTCATCCCAGATCTGAGTTAAAATGTTGGACGTATTCAGCGATGATGAGACTGCTCCATTCTTCGGCTTCCTTGGGGCCGCCGCAGCGCCCGTGTTCTCCTGCATGGGAGTTGCATATGGAACTACGAAGAGTGGCATGGGTGTGGCCTCCATGGGCATGATGAGGCCAGAGCTTGTGATGAAATCGATTGTTCCAGTTGTCATGGCTGGAGTGTTGGGTATTTATGGTTTGATTATTGCTGTGATTATCAGCATCAGAATTAACCCCAAGGCAAAGTCCTATTATCTATTTGATGGTTACGTGCATCTGTCATTAGGACTGGCTTACAAGATCTCGGGTCTTGCTACAAGAATGGCTATTGGTATTGTTGGTGATGCTGGTGTCAGAGCAAATGAACAGCAGCCAAAGTTCTTTGTTGGTATGATCCTCATATTGATCTTTGCAAGATCACTTGCACTCTACGGCCTTATAGTTGGTATTATACTTTCTTCTTGAGCTGGCCAGTCACGAGCAGATTAAAGAAGTTACAGTTAGTCTTCTGTTTACTTAGTTCATTTGTTAGTTTTTTAGCAAGACTGTTGTCTTCTGCAGTGGAAATGTGATTGTTGTTTTCAGTAGGAGATACTGTTTTTCTCAAGATTCATTATTATTCTCTTGGTTTGGAATTTTAGACTTAAGAATTTAGTGATCAATTTGAAAGCTCATTACCATGTGGAAATTGAACCAGTTAACAAGTGCACGTTACTGTTGGTGCCATTTGGCATGTTATGAATTTGAAATCAAATCGTATGGAATTGAATGACCAAAGATAATATGTAACAATTATGGGCCTACTGTGGGAAAGGCTAACTAAGGTGGATATTTTGTAGTGTGTGCCTTTAAATTTGAGGCAAAAATGGTATCATATCTATAATATTGGGGAATGCCATGGAATTTTTAAGCATAAAGTTGAGGCAGAAATGTTATCACAGTAATAATATTCTGGAAATGACATGATAGTATATGGCCGATAGTTTGAATGTTTGTGGATATAATTGTTTGTATGTTGTTTTCATATTAATACTGACAATGACGTTTAATGAGAAAAGAGATGAGTTGTGATACATCTTACGGTGTGTCTGTTCAGCAAGATAAGACTCCCCCAAATCTTGTACATATTCTTCTCACTCTTCACCACTTGTTGTAGGTACTTCCACCAAGTTTTTCTTTATAGAAACTACGAATGAATATTAAGCAGAAGTTAATTTAAAAAACTAAGTAATATATCTTTTACATTGAATTAATGGATAATCTTGTCGTAAATTTAAAAAACTAAGTAATATATATTTTACTGATCGATTTTCCTCACTCTGATAAATATTTGATTTAGGATCAAACATAATATGATATAATTATATAACTGAATAATAATAAAATAATAAATTAATGACTAAATGATAGATATAAGATCAAATTACTGACTAAATGTCAGATATAAGATAGCTGGTAATAGGGTGTGTTGTGAAGCTATTAGGGTTAGAGTCATATTCATTTTCGTCACGGTATTGATGGGCTTAGCCTCTTCGGCACCAGCACTGACATCGCCCCCGGTTGCAATAACACCTAAGGTGACCCCAGTTCAATTCCTAGCAGTGCCATCATCGTAGATCTTTCGCAGGGCTAGGATTTCTCCGCTTAATATCGTATTGGATGCCTAGTAAGCATTGTTTGGGGCTACTCATAGCAGATGGGGTGATTCTGAGAATCGTCGGGTGGTGGGGCGATTCTGAGAATTTCCCTACCACCACCCCTCAACCAGTGGTGGTTGCGGGGCGGTGACGGGGCGATTCTGAGAATCGCCCCACCACTCGGTGATTCTCAGAATCACCCCATCTGGTACGAATTGCCCCAAAAAATGCTTACTAGGCATCCAATATGATATTAAGTGGATTTCAGAGGGAATTTTGATGTTAATTAATTTTGGCAGGAGCAAACAAAATAGTTTTTCAGTAAAAGTTCAGTTTTGATCTGGAGTGAAGAGCAGATCGCTCCAATGCGAGAGGCATTCAGCCTATTTGACACCGATCATGATGGGTACATTACGGCGGCTGAACTGGGAATCGTGTTGCGATCCCTGGGGGATAATCCCACTCAGGCGGAGCTTAAAGAGATCATTAACGTGAAGAGATCAGCAACACCATCGACTTCCCTCGCTTCATGGACGTGATGAAATGGAACTTGAAGGGAGGGAGCTTCCATGTTCAACTCAGGGATGCCTTTAAAGCCCTCGATAAAGAGGGCACCGACAAGATTTCTGCCAGGGAACTCCGTCATATTCTTACCAGCGTCGGGGAGAAGCTGGAGTTGTCGGAATTTGATGAGTGTATTCGAGAAATTTAGGTCGATTCTGATGGAAACATCTGCTACCAGATCGAGTTTTAAACAAAACAATATATTTTGGTTTTACATTTGATTAATAATCAAAGTAGTCAGACCTGGATTTTGGGAGCTTTGTAAAATATTCTTATATGTTACATTATATAAAAAATAAACATAGGGAAAATTGATACATAAATTATAAATTTTGAAGTAAACTTTTGATAGATTGAACATGATGTATGACTTGAGTTTAAAATTTTGAAACTTCTTGATAGATTAAACATAATGGATGACACAACTTTTTGATAAATTGATCATAATAGATGACTTCAATTTGAGCAATTCTGTTCTAATGAGATAAAATAGTTTATATTTTTCATTTGCAAATCTGTAATTTGCAAATTTCAATTCTTCGTTGATTGCATAAAATAGTTTGCATTTTCCATTTACAAATCTGTAAATAATCACAAATGGATTCCCTGCTCTCTTTGGCTAAGAAAATTGTTATAAACCAAATCAAGTCCAAACATATGCAAGCAATGTTTTGTAAATGAAGGCAACCAAGTGCTTCAAGACTTGAGATATAGGGTGAGGGTCTTTCGACTATTTTAGTTAATGACTTGAAGTTGGAATGTGATCAGGCTATGTCAGTTAGGGTTTGTTATGCTGAGTCAACAACTCACTTAATTCATTTTGTTTAGGGTCTGTTAGGCTCATTTTGTTTGAATGCATGAGGTTAAAACAATCATTTTTGGGAGATTTGGGATAGTTTTGACTAGACTGGTGTTAATAAATAAAAATTTCAATAATTTCTAATAAATTGATATGTTTTAATTCCACACATCCTTATTAAATTGATAAATAGACAAATCACTTGGTGGAAATAAAAAAAGTTTTTCAAAGAAGCTTATCTTTTATCTCTTTGAATAGATAAGATTTGTTTTCGTTGATAATTCTATTGAGAGGAATTGATTACAAGGGAAACAAGTGTGTAAGCAAGTCTTAATCATATAAATGAATTTCACATGTAGACTTGAACATATATAATTTTGATTTTTTTAATAAATATAAAATTAATTGTGTTTGGATGAATTATAATGTTTTTTTCTTCACTTGATTAACATTCGTAGTGGATGATATGTAGTGAGTTCTTTTTATATATTACAATTCACCATTATTAAATTAGTTGAGTTTGTTTTATTAATTTTGAAAATTGGTATAAAATTGATATAAAATGTTTTAAAGTCATTTCATGTTTGTGAAAATATTTAATTTTGATAAAAATGAATGTTGAGTAGAATGATAAATACATTCTATTTTTTACAAGTGACATGGGCGTTGAGTATGTGCCTGCATTACCATCTTTTCTTAAATGGTATTTGAAATAGTTATTCAAGAAAATTTCTAAAGATTTCAGCCTTTCATTCAACAAAGAATTAATGCTCTTCAATTTCTTCCAGATGCAATGCAAGAAATTGGGTTGAAGAAAGGGGACTTTAGTGAATCACGTGTGGCAAAAAAGGCAAAGGACCTCCACCACCATTACATGGAATGTTTGGAAAGACATACATTGGGAGATTCACAGACATCAAGACCCATTAGAAGAGGAAAATGAGCAAAAGGAAGCAGAAAATATTGTGGAAGAAGACAAATGAATGAAACTCTAGAGGACGAAGAGTTTGGATTACGTGACATTGTTGATTAAATTTAAGTTATGCTTGGAAATCAAGTTTTGCAATGTTTTGACTTTGACATTTTATGAGAAGAATAAACACTCAAGTAGGGTTCTTATACGTTCAATATTTGTAATATGTGATTTTCGCATTGATTTTTAAGTTAATCATTATTTTTTGAAAAAAAAAAAGTGATTATTATTATTTTTTTGACATGAAATTCATAAAGAAAGCTATTATTTAACCATTTTTAGTTAAAATTATCGTATAAAAATTGTGATTTTGACATGTCAATTCTAGCAAAAAATTATCAAAATGTGTAGTTTTTTAGTTATATTTATGTTAAAAATGGTTATTTTTATGTCCATTGTTAAAAAATATTGTTTTTTAGAAACAATTATTTCATGTGGAGTGAAAAATTAATTAAGGATTTATAAATATGTAGAATATCGAAAATTCTAAATATCGACCTCCTAATTTAAAAATGCAAAACAATAAAAACCTCACTAAAAAAAGTTAAAATTAAAATAAAAAACAAGAAAATGTGAAGAAAACAACCACTTCAAAAATGATCAAATTTACAAAATAATTATTTACATTTTATACATTAGAAAATTTAAAGCCAAAAAATAGGTCTTTTAAAAAAAGGGGGTGATGCAGAATTTTAAATCAGCATGAAAATCACTACCATTCAAAAACGATTCTAAAATGTAATGTACATAAAAAAATTAAAGTGCCAAAAACTATGCTCTAAAAAAAACATGTTCGTTCTGCATCACCCCTTTCTAAAATCAGGTCACTTTTTTGCTATCTCTACGAAACGGGTAACAGTATCAGTTCTCGTCTCAATGTTTACATAGATAACAAAATGATAAGGCAAATAAAAACAAAGGGAATAATATTTATAGACATTACCACTTTTGTAATCGAGATGGCCACTTAGAATCCAAATGCTTTAAGAAGATGGAAGCCTTGGAAGCAAAAATGAAGAAGCATGACATCCATTTGGAGCACTCTTCAACTTCAACTTCATCTTCAGGAATAACACTTTCTGCATATGGTTGTCAAGCATCTTGGTATGGATATGCACTAAATGTATCTTCATATTCTTATTCTCATTAGTGGCTCATTGATTCTGGAGCTTCTTATCACATGGAAAAAAACAAATCCATATTTTCTTCTTTAAATGATTGTAACACCAAAAATATATATGTTGGTGATGATAAAGCTCTTAGTGTTGTAGGGACTAGAACTATTCATCTAGACAATGGTCAATTTAATGATGTATTATGTGTTACAAGCTTATCCTGCAACCTTCTATCTGTATATCAGATAACTCATTCAGGTGAAGGTAAAATCATTGAATTTTCACCCCACGATGTTGTAATTAAGGACCTAAGAGATCCTAGACAGATTTTAGCTACTAGCATTACTAATGATTCTACAAGGTTGTATAAGTTTAACAACTTTGGGTCATCAAATCTTCCCTCAGTATTTGTTGCTGATAATGATGAAGTGAGCAAACTTTGGCATGAGCGATTTGGTCACTTAAACTATTGCTCCCTTCAGAATCTATGTAAAGAAAATATGGTGACAGGTCTTCCAACAGTATCTTGTAGAGATAGTGATTGTTCCGGATGTGTACTCGAAAAACATCATCAGGATAATTTTGAAAAACATGCCTCTTAGCACACCTCAACCCCTTTACAGCTTGTGCATAGTGATTTATGTGGTCCACTTCCAGTTGTTTCATTCTCTGGCTACAAGTATTTCTTAACTTTCATTGATGATTTCTCCAGACGCACTTGAGTATACTTCTTAAAACTCAAGAGTGAAGTATTTAACATGTTCTTGGCCTTTAAGGCCTTTGTTGAAAAGCAATTTGGACATCAAATTATTAAGCTAAGATCTGATATTGTTCCATATACTCCACAACAAAATGGTGTAGCTGAAAGGAAAAATTGCACCTTAAAGGAAATGCTTAATTGTATGCTTCAATCTAAAGGACTTAGTCTTAATTTCTGTGTAGAAGCAATTAACTATGCAAATTACATAGTAAATCACACTCTTACTAAGGTTTTAAAGAATATCACTCTAGAAGAAGCATGGAGCTCAATTAAACTAGATGTAAAAAAGCATGGGTCCATATTCCGGATGAGAAACATAAAGCTTTAGAACCTAAGAGTGAAAAATGTATTTTTTTGGATATTCTAAAGATGTCAAAGGATATAGACTTATTCCACTTAAGTCCAAAAATGTTATCATTAGAAGAGATGTAAAGCTTGCTAAAAATATATTGGCCTACGAGCCTAGATTGGCGGATGTGCCACCTCTCTCTATCCCTTCTACTTCTGAAAATATTTATTCTTCAGATGATGACAGTGAGGATGAAAATCCTCCCCCACCTTCTCAAGATCCTCCTTCAACTTCTCATCTTCCAAAATGGGTCCATGCTACTTGGGATGTAGCAGGTGATCTTGCTGCTGATCCTATAGATTAGCAATGTACACATTCTCAGTTCGATAGAGCCTCTTCTTTACTAGCTCAAGCTTTAGTGAATTATGATCTTGACACCTTTGCAGAAGCTTCAGGCCATCTAGATTTGGATGCAGCTATGAATGAAGAATATCATTCATTATTGCAAATGATACATGGGATCTTGTTCCTCTACCAAAGGGACAAAAACTTGGTAGATGCAAATGGGTTTACAGAACCAAGTATGGACGAGATGGAAAAGTTGATAAACATAAATCTTGTCTTATTGCTAAGGGTTTTTGACAAGTTGAAGGAATTGACTATACTGAAACCTTCTCCCCTGTTGCTAAATGAACTCTATCCGCCTTGTTCTTTCCCTTGCTGCCTCTTTCAAATGGGAAGTCTATCAAATGGATATTAAATCTGCCTTTTTACATGGGGACTTGCAGGAAGAAATCTATATCGAACAACCTACTGGCTTTATACAAACAGACTCCAGCCTTGTATGTCATCTTACGAAATCTCTTTATGGTCTCAAGCAATCCCCTAGGATTGGTATGCCAAAATGGATAGCTTTCTTTTAGAAACTGGCTTTTCTAGGTGTCATTCTAACAATACTATCTACACCAAGAAAGTGGGAAAATCTCTTATCATTCTTGTTCTTTATGTTGATGATCTTATCCTTACTAGTAGTGATCCCAACCTTATAAACCATGTGAAGTCCAGCCTTAAAAAGAAGTTTGAAATGATAGACATAGGACACTTGCATTATTTTCTTGGTCTTCAAGTCTTGCAATCCAAGGAAGGTATTTCCCTTTCCCATTCCAAGTATGCCTGTGATCTTCTACGCCATTTTCACATGGAAGACTGTAAGCTAGCCCCTTCTCCCTTTCAATATGGAGCCAAACTTTCAGTCACTTGTACTTCCCTTGAAGTTGATGCTACCTTATACCATCAACTTGTAGGAAACATTTTGTATCTAACCCATACTTGTCCTGACATTTCCTTTTTTGTTGGCCTTATTTCTCGGTTTATGAAAAACCCAAATGAAAGTCATTAGAAAGAAGCTAAAAGAATACTTCATTATGTTCGAGGTACAGTTTGGTTTGGGATTCATTACAATGCAGAAGCATCTCCTCTATTGGTTGGTTTCACTGATTCTGATTAGGTTGGTGACCCTGATGATCGGAAGTCTACTGCAGGTTATGTGTGCACTCCTGGTTAAGGACCTATAACATGGGCTTGAAAGAAACAAACTGTCATTTCTCTTTCTTCGGTAGAAGCAAAGTATCATGGTGCCATAAAAGCTAGTAAGGAAGCCCTGTGGCTTCGTTAGATCTTGTTAGAGTTTGGCTTTCAGCAGCAACATCCGACTACACTTTGGTGTGATAATCAAAGTTCCATTCAACTATGAAAAGATCCAATCCAACATCGGCACAAAAAAGACATTGAATTGCACATGCACTTCATCAGAAAGCTCATTCATAACCATGTTCTTGAAGTGCAATATTGTTCAACAGATGATTAGGTTGCAGACATATTTACAAAGGCTCTCACAGAGGCGAAGTTTACTAAACTTTGATTTATGGTTAGAGTTTAGGAATTTGTCACTAAGGGGGGATAGGCTCTAGTGCCTCCTTCCTTCTCCTGCGGTGTCATATCTGTACATCCTTTAATCCTATCCCAAGTTTTTCTTAAGGGGGGATGTTAGGATATTCTGACACATAGGAAATAGTCAAGTATAACTTGGTCTAGTGTAGAGTTAGGTAAAGTGTGTTTCTTTGCTATGTACTTTTGTAACTTACAATTTGACGGTCATGATATGTAGTGATCCAATGGTTCATTCTCTCCTCGATACTACTAACACTTGATCCATGGCTTAACACCTGATTGGTTCATGATCTCCATTTAAAGAGCATGGAGAGTCATTTGTAGGGTAACCGTTCATGAGAGAAGCTTATTTAAATTTCCATTATTTTATTAATAAATTTCCTGAAGTGGCCGCATTGGCTTAGGCCATGGACTGTTTCCCTCTTTGAGGGTTTTAACCACGTCAAGAATACTGGTGTATTGATATGTGATCTATTTGTGAGTGGTGTCCTTTGGTGTTCTATTTGAGGAACTTACCCTGTAAATTCCTACATTCTTGGCCCATTAAACATGCATACAACCAAAAAAACTCTTTGAACGATTCTCTGAATAAAGTAAGGTCTAGAGAGGAAAGATCAGAAGGAACCTAAAAAACTAGCAAAGCAAACTCTTGTAAGATGTTCAATCAACCTACCTATTCTTTTAAAAAACAATTTTCATTTGACAAATGTAATTGCATATTCGAAATCAGTAGCTTCAATATCCACCAAAATGTCTTTGAACTCAAAGAAATACTAGTATATTTGGGTGGTAACCTAATTCTTATTGTTACTAAATTAAACTTAATTGTGCATAAATAAATGATTTCTCTGAAATCAAATACCTTTGGAATGCTTGTAAGATTCTATAATCTGGTAGATCAAATATTATTGTTCTTCTTCTCCTGCACAGACAAATTCACATATCATTGATCCATAGTTGACCACTAAAAGTTATTATTGATAACCGTAAATGAGTTAAGAGAATCAATGAAAATAAGTTCCTTCCTTCCTCTTGAAACCGATTATGTAGTGAACTTTCAAAATAGTCTGTCAACTAATAATGCTTTCAATGTGCTATAGGTATAAATCAACAATATGCTAAATAACTATGACTTGTTAATATTATACCTGTGAAATCCCTTCGATAAGACACTTTTAACATATAGCAATTCAATATAGTAAAATTTACGTGTATGAAAAATAGCAGAAATAATTCACATAATATAAATGTGCCACAATTCAAGCCAATAAACAGTTGAAATTCCAACATGACTTTTAGAAAACTAGGCACAATTTTTTTGAAAATCAAGTTACCATTTTCAAATTGTAGCATTTTTGGTATCGGAGTAATCACTGATACTGCTAAATTTTATGTCTTTTTCCATTTCTGGTACATGTTACTATTCTGAGTGTGAAACATGTTTTAGAAAACAAATAGATTTAAAAAAATAGTAAAGTAGACTTTTTTGAAATTAACAACAATATTTTAAAAACAAATCTTGAAATTCGAAAACGAGTCACTCCATGCACGAAAAAAATTAAATATGAATCTTTTCTAAGAATGACAACTAGCTTATGGGTTGTCAACAATCTCATCCTATATTATATTGATGTCAGTTTATAGGTAATATCATTTACATTATTGATTACGTATTTACATTATTGATTACGTGTTGATCCATCCATTTCACCAAAAGAGTATTGAATTGTTAATGTCATTATGTCATGTACAAAAATGATGAAACTACACTTCGCACAATGAAAGAATTTTGCTTTTTTTGTTTTTTATTTCTTTTTCTCCTCCCTTCTTCTTCTTCTACATAAAACAATTTTACAATTCCACTTTTTTCTATATGCAGTATATGCCTCCCGCATTGATTACAATGACCAGCAAAACTTTAGCTACAACATTATTATTATCAATTGTTTTCTTTTTGCAATTGGTAAAATTTATTATTAAATAATGTCATTTAATCAATAAATATTGTAGTGAAACATGTTTCTATATATAGCATAAGTTATATAAATAATTAATACCAAAAATGCATTTTTTCCTTGCATAGCATCCGTACACGTATAACCGATTCCACACAACTAGTTTCATATTTAGTAACGCTTTACAAATGCTCATTTACAGTTGACTGCTATAACTTTTATGACTCACAATATAAGGTTTCATATGGGTTTCACATAAGAAAAAGATTCCCACAATAAAACAATATTTTATCTTCATTAGGACTTACTTAAATATATGTTTTCTTTAAGTAAATAAACCATATATGTCTATAAGCAAATTACTTAGAAAATCTAGTTTACAATTGACCATTACAAAATGAAATATGGAACTTTTTCACATTGCTTTGATAAAATAGATCCCATAGTTTAATGTATAATAATAATAATTTATTATTATCATCATATTTTTTTATGTAGACCTTTCACTCTATATAGCTCCCCCTTGAATAGTGAAAACTCTTATACTAATTTTGGGAGAATGAAAACTATGTACAATGAAACATCGATCTATTCCAATTTTTCTTTTGTACAAGAATTCATAAATAAAGACAACAACAACAGAATAGTCATGCTTTCTAGCTGAACAACCTTCAATAGCTATCAAGATAGTTACAACAAGTGTAATTGTATTCAGATTTAAATTCTATTCACAACAAATGCAATAGATACAACTTCACATGTAAAACATTATCTAAGAATTATTGAAATAACTAGTAAAAATTTTCAGTATTAGAACAAAGTAAACATAAATGCAATTTAATTATTATTCATTACAGAACATTAGGTAATATATAAAAGCACAATGATAATATTGGAAAACAATTGTTCAATTATTGTTTTTTGTACAATGTTCAAGAACCCAGGTCCATACAACATCCCATGTCAAACACTATCTCAGAATTGTTTATGTAATTAGTAAACATAATAAGTGATAGAAAAATAATAATCAAAATTCAAATAAAATATGGTTACATAGCCATGTCGTAGGAAATAGCCTTTATTGCATATAACATTTATGAAAATTCTAATGCTTCAATCAAAAATATAAATACATTTGTATCAATGATATCTGCAATTGTAATCTCCAAAAGTCATTTGCAACAGGTAGCAAGGAACTGCATTCAGGAATTAGACTATTCCATCATAACTCACACATAAGATTTAAATAGTAAAATGTTGTAAAGGAAAAAATAAATGTTCCAATGTATTGAAACACTTACAATATGCAAACAAATACTCCGATATTCTTCAGCCTTCAACTATCTCTTGCATACAGGATTTGTGAAACGAATTCCTTCACATTAGCTTCAATGAATTCTTTCATCATAGCAATGGTAATGTCTTTCTTAACACGTTCATTAAATATATCCTCGATTTATTTTTCTTCTTTATGCAATTGTAAAACTGAGGTAGAGTACTCTATATTGATACCAACAAAAGTAATTAACCATTAGCTAATTTTGTCTACACTAAAATTAGTTATATCATTAACCTTTATTTCTTCTTGATCAGGTGCTCAAAATTAGTCTAAAAAATAAAAGTGTCAGAATCTTGATAAAAATAGCTTCAGATCAAAGAGCTCATCATTCTGATTCCAATGGTGCAAATGGCATTCAAATCCAAGCTCATATGCAGAAGTTAGAGGAAGTCAAAGTTCAAGTTTGACTTGGACACATCGTAGGATTGGATGATGTGGCAAGGCCCTTCAGCGAATGGGGATGCACCAAGTGGTAGGCCACCATTGGCCCCCACATATCACAAATCACATGTCGCAGGTGGGTCAGTGTTAAAAAACAGCCCTAGAACAGCCAAGGTGCAATGCGATAAGGTAGGTGGAAAGGCATTAAGGGATCGACCCCAGAGTTGTGATGCGATGGATCACAAATCACAATCACACTTTGCAAAAAAAAATAATCTTGCACATATGGACCACCGATACTCTTCCAAATTTCAATTTGTGTAAGTATGCTAGATGTGATATGTTTATCGGTTGCGGTTAAATATACTTCCATCGAGTCCACCACATCATAATCTCACATCGCCCATCGCGTTCAAAGATTATAAAGCCCGTTGGTTTCCTTGCCGATTGTGATTTGTGATAAAAATTCAGTCGATAGATTATGGCCTGCTATGCGGTGAAATTTTCACCTAGTTAGCATGTTTTTGGAGCTAATTTGTAGGATCATGTTGGAAATGGGGCAATTTGTGGAGCAAATATTGGGAGAACTAGAAGAAGTCATAAAGTCTTCAGTTTTCCACCAAATTGGATGCAAAAAGAGAGTAGCTAACCATTTTTGAACATTTTGGACTCATTGGAGTAGGTTTTAGAATCATTTGAGAATTGTAAACACATATTTTTACACCTTTATGCGTAATAAAGAGGCCCAAGCCATTGGAAGCTGGGACAAGGAGATGTAGCCCAAGAGGGGTGAACTCCTTTATCATGTTCCTATTTTAAAAAAAAAATTATGATGTTTTTTACATGTTTATGCTGTTATTCAGTCTCTTATTTATGTTAAATTGCTCATAAAATTAACATAAAAACTCTTCATTTCACTTGCAAAAATTCATGAATCCTTAAGCATAATGAAAGAATTTTGTTTATAATATGGGGAGGTTCTTAGCACTGTAATCTAATATTCAAAATTAGATCAATTTAGTATCAAAGCACTAGGTTTTCTTTGTGAAAGAAGGATTTAATTATTTGAAAGTTTACGTCATGCTTACAAGGTTAAAACTCAAAATAGGTGAATGAAAGTTGGTTGGAAGCCCTGAAGTTAGATCAAGGGGAAGGAGAGCAAGGTTTCCACAATATCCAACACCATTTCAACCTCAAGTTGTATTTGAGACTCCAGAGATCATGTCTCATGAAGGAGAACCTACAAACATGACAGAAGATGATAAAACCTTCAAAAATGCATTCTTTGATATGAAAGAGATGATGAAGGTCCTCTATGAAGAGAGGAATACTAGGTTGCAAGGGGAAAGTTCTAAACCTCCCAAAGGAGAAGGCTCTTTAGGAGGAGGTAATGGAAATGGAGACAAACCTCCACCCTCTCCACCATCTTATTCTTCACAAACATCTTCGCACTCTTCCCCTAACAAAACCCTTACTCATACTCATCATCATACTTCAAAAGGAATTGGTAAGTCACCTTTTTTAAAACTTGATGTTAAATTTGAGTTGCACATGTATAATGGTGATGTGAATGCAGAGAATCTTGATAATTGGATTTGTCAATTGGAGGTCTATTGCAAGATTCAAAACCCTCAAGAGGATGACATAAAGATATAGTTAGCTTCCTTGAGAATGGAGGGTGCAACACTAGTATGGTGGGAATCAAAGACCCAAGAGGAGATTAAAAAACACGGTAAGATCTCAATTCCTAAGAATGATTTCATTGTTGTAATCAAAAAAAAATTCTACCCTCTAGCTAATATGAAAAAAGCCATCATGAATTGGCAGAACTTCAGACATCTTAAAGGTCAAAATGTCCAATATTACACCGAAGAATTTAGAAAAAGGTCTTTGATGTTATGTGTAGATTTGTAATCATAGGACACATTGCTGAAGTACATAGGGGGTTTATACAGTTACCTTAGGCATACTATCTTAATGTTTAATCCAAATAATATAGATGATGTGTGTGTGCAAGCCACTCATCTTGAGGCAAGAGGGAAAATCAATCCAGAAGAAGGTAGTAAAAAGCCATTTAAGGGTAAAGAGAAAGAAAAGGGTTTCAAGGGAAAGAGAAATGCATCCATTAAAAAGGAAGGAGAGTAGACAATATGTAAACATTGTTCCAAAGAGAGTCATGATGAAGCTCATTGTTGGAAGCTTCATCTCGAAATGAAACCAAACAAATTCAACAATAAAGGAAAATAAAAGGTAGCTCCCATCATTCAAGAGGATTTGGGATCCGATTCGGGTGATGAAACAAAAATCATAGCCATGGGGTTTCAAGGAAAAGAATCTATTGCCAGCACTAGCTCTTCAGACTCGCAAAATGAAACTCCAAATGAAAAGAGGAGAATATAAAATTTTCACATAATGGTGATCTTAAAACATAACAATATTGATACATTGTTCGATAGTAGTTCTCGAGCCAATCTTATCTCTGAAAACATTGTCAAAATTTTAAATCTGGAAACTGTTCCACATCATAAACCGTATCCACTTGGATGGTGTGTAACAATGCACAATTGTAGGTTACGAGAAAGTGTAAACTGAAATTCGCCGTCACTACAAATTTCATAGATGAAGTGGAGCTTGACGTTGTGTTGTTAGATATTTGTGGTATTGTTTTTGGAAGCCCGTACCTTTATGACAGAAAGCTATCTTCCATAGACATGAAAACAAATATCATTTATTCAAAAATGGAGTAGAATATATTGTGAGAGCTCATATGATCCAAGATCTTTTGCTTATAGATGTATGAAAGAATTACATGCATAAATTGTAGCTTAAACATAGAAATTTAATGTGCACGCGAGAGAAGAGGAGAAACACATAAAGCATGAAATAAGACAAGAGACTTGATAAAGAGTTCGTCCGATTTGGACTACGTCTTCGAGCCCTACTCGATCAATGGGGAGGCCTTCATTCATTAAGTGGCATGAGAAAGAAGAGTACAATCATCATTTACAAAAAAAAGAGTCTTATACCTCCATTCTAGAAAATGGTCGAAAAATGTAGAACTTTGTTGGAGAAATGGACACACCATTGCTTTCGTGGTGTCGATAAATGCTGAAACCATATAAAATTTGTCAAAATCTAACAAAGTGAAAACATGGCACCTTGGAGAAATTGCTTAGATCATGGCTCTGTCCCTCTCTCTGCACTACTCATGGTTCCACCACTTGCAAATGAACCTGTCTTGAACTGTGTGTGCAATCCTATGCTGCTTGGGCACACTGATGATTGAGTTTAAATATAAAAAAGGTGGGTGGAATTTACAGAATCTTTGTTGGGCTGAGTGGTTAAAGATCCGATTTGTTGTGGAGGGGGTCGGGTGGTCAAACCCGACCCCTCCCAATTTATACAACAAACCCTATTTTAAAAAAAAGGAGGTCGGTCTAGGCCCACCCACATCACATGTCGCCTGTGCCATGCTTATTTATGTGGGCGATTGCGTGGTTGGGTCCATGCCCCAAGGGTCGGCCCACCTCCGCGTACGTAATGGTAACGACCCCGCCTAAACTCACAGGTCCACAACGGTAATGGCCACGTATGGTGGGAGGGGCCGGGGTTAGTGGCCCGCCCCTCCAAAAATACATGTGATAAAGATTGGGGTGGTGGGGTTGGTGGCCCACCACCCCTTTTTTTAATAATTTTTGTTTTATTATAACAATATTCTCGTTTTGAAAATTCAAAATTTGGACCGAAGGAGGCATTTTAACGAGGTGACAATTTCACTCAGAATCCGGCTGGAGTTGGCTGGATTCCATCCGCTAGAAAAATTCCAAATTGTGTCTCCATTAATCATGCCTAGTCAACAAAAGTCAACCAAAACTTTGACTGCCTCTATCTTCCTCATCTAGACTTGGATTGGAGTGTCATTCACACCATTGGAATTAGGGTGACGAGAACTTTGACCTGATGTCAAGTTAATCATCTTTCTGCCACTTTGAATTTTGAGCATTTTTCATGCCCTAGTGTCTAGAGATCCACCTGGATCAGTCCTCCCCATTGAGGAGATTTTGGACCGCCAAAAGCTTTATCAGTCACTTGGAAAGTAAGGGAGTTGTTCCCTCACTCTCTCTTTTTCAATCCATTTTTCCTTGCGAGGGTGCATCCCTTTGAAACCAACTTGAAGGTATTCCACATCTCCCCGTCATGACGTCCTAGTTCTTTCGTCAAGGATGATATCTTCAAGAAACTCATTGAGATACTCTGGTGCAAAATCATCAACTCTAGGAACTGATCCCACCTCTTCGGTGTCCATAATCAATGGTGGCTCATAAATCTTTAAGTTCTCCACATTCACTATGGAGTACATTTGCATATATGTTGGCAAATCGAGATGAATGGCATTGTCTCCAATATTCTCCAAGATGGTGAATAGAGCATACTGGATTGGTCACAACTTCTTCCCTTCTCCTTTCATCCTGTCCTTGCTAATATGGAACCACACTTTATCACCTACTTTAAATTGATGGTTGACTTGGTGTTTTTCATGTCAAGCCTTGTACCAGGCTTGAATTTTCTCTAACTACTTCTGTACTGCTTGGTGAATCAACTAGATTTTTTGAATGAACCTCTATTCTTTGTCCCTATCATCACGTCCACTAGAGTCATCTTCCCTTCCAAAGACCATATCAAAAGGGTCTTTTGACGGGTAGCCAAAACATGTCTCAAATGGTGAATGATGCGTAGATGAGTGCACTGCTCGGTTGTAGGAATGTTTCACATATGGAAGATGCTCATCCCACAACTTAGGGTGTTTCCCACAATATCCTCACAACAAGTGTACCACGGTGGGGTTGAAAACCTTTGTCTACCCGTTAGTCTATGGATGAAATATTGTGCTTCTTTTAAACTTGGTGTCCATCATCTTCTACAAGATGGTCCAAAACTCTCTGAGAAAGCGAGAGTCCTAATCTGACCCAATCGATGTGGGCAACCCAAAATGGACCCAAACATGCTGAGAGAAAAGATAAGCAGTCTGCTCTGCAGTGATCTGCTTTTTACAAGGCATTAAAATACACATCTTACTAAAACGGTCAACAATGACATACAAATAGTCGTGACTTTTCCTAGACAAAGGCAAACCTCCTACAAAATCCATCGACACACTTTCCCATGGACGACTCGGAATAGGGAGTGGTGTGTAGAGCCTGAGTTTTCTATTAGAGGGCTTTGAAACATAACACATCACACATCCCTTTACATAGTGAGTCATAATGTTCTTCATATGAGGCCAAAAAAAAAATCTTTGTACATGACACAAAGTTTTTTCAACACCAAAATGACCAGACACAAGGGAGGTGTGGGCCTCCCAGATTACATGTACCCTTTCCCCCATGGGTATGCATAATTTACCGAGGTGATACAATAGTTTCCCCTGCAAGTGATAGTTGTCCACCTGTGAACGATGGGTTAGTTTTGCATAAATCTCCTTAAAGTCATCATCATTGGCATGTTGTTCAGCATAACTTTCAAAGGTAACGAAGCATTATGCAAAATAACAGAAGTAGAAATAGGAGGGTGTGATAGCATATCAGCCACTTTGTTGCTAGTTCCCTTCTTATACTTTATTACTAAATGAAACTGCTGAAGAAAACCCATCCACCTGAAATGACGAGATTGCTACACCTTGGTTTGTGACTGAAGATACTGCAAGAGCTGATGATCCGTATGGATGATAGTCTCCTTGTTGATTAGGCAGTGTTTCCACTTTTTCACATTCTAGACCAACACATATAACTCCTTTTTGTAAGTTGGATAGTTTATCACAGCCTGAGAGAACTTCTCTAAATGGTAACATATTGAATTCTTTTGCTGCATTAGTACAACTCCCATGGCATATGTGTTTCTCCTCTTCTCTCACGTGCACATTAAATTTCTATGTTTAAGCTACAATTTATGCATGTAATTATTTCATACATCTATAAGCAAAGGATCTTGGATCAAGTGGTATCAGGACGACAAGCACTTCAATCTTATGTCAAGTTAATCGTCTTTCTTCCTGTTGAGTCTTGAAAATGTCATTCATTTCCATTACACTTTCACTATTATGTCCATTATATCACCTCCATTTCACCTCTATTTCACTACTATGTCACCACATTCATCCCACTTTCATTTTCATTGGGCTACCTTTATGTTTTTCCAATATTTATTATTTCTAAGCCTTTTAAGTGAATTTGTGGTTAAACATTAGAAAATAATGTGCATATGCTTATACCTAACAAATGGGTTGAGTTTGTTGACATGTGTAGGTTGAAAGGAGGCTTGTAGAAGACCCTTATGTGGCACTCTAAGGCCAAATTCGAATTTGAGTGGAAAGAATCATGGGATCATGAGGATATGTGTCACATCTCCTAATGTATTGTAACTCTAAA
>APFE030340231.1:83206-105967 GCA_000404065.3 Pinus taeda
ACTCAAGGTTGTTTAACGGTGATTGTGAGCTGCTTGGTCACGTCACCTTAAACGGTGATTTGTCCACGTTCTACAGATGGCAGGGGACATGATCCAACATGGGATTCATTACCCATGACGACAGAACCACTAACTCCTCCACGCAGCCGATGAAGTGTCAAGGAACCATGAATACGCATAACAGTTTATTTACTTTTCAGTTAATCAGTTGCACGGATAGGCTATCTTAGAAACTTCTATAAATAGCTGCGTCTGTGTACGCTCATTAGGCTTTTTATCAGTTGTAATTTGATGAACCTGTGTTACATTTAAAAGCATTGTGAACTCTGTGTTTTAGTGTTATCCTAGCACTCTGTTTTATACATTTTCTGCAAATGAAGAAATAGACATAGCACTGTTTTGAAGTTTCCAGATCTCTGAGTTTTTCTTGTGGCTGAATGGACAGAGGGCCCCTGCTCATTTTTGCCACTGTAAAGTATTTTATGTGCAGTATCTTTTCCTTTATTTATTCATTTCCTTAAGCATGTATAGTTTCTTTTATTTGTTTTCCTTTCTTTCAAGCTGATCAGTGTTATTTCCTTGCAGATTTCTTTTAGCCCGGGATTTATGTGTGTATTTTCTTTAATGTCTAATGGTAGTTGCAGTTGTCTTATTCATTATGCTGCCTTCTTTACTCTGTTTTTCTAGACTAGTTTTAGTATAGTTTTACAAGTTGGATGCTAACTAATTTATGCTCTCTTTATCATGAATGGCTTATCTTTCAAGAGAACAGAACATTGATTAATTGCAGCTTGTATTTGAGTAGACTTGGCTTGTGATACTAACACTTTTTCCACTTGTTACACATAATCACATATGTAGGAAGCAGTATGTTGGAAAAGGCTTAGTAGTGTTACAATTTGTCAATTAAAGTAGATTAGAGTTTTTATCAATTCTTGGATTTGTCTTCAGCTCCCTTCTAATCGTGTTTTATGCAAATACGCAGTAGAAACAGAGAGTTAGAAGGAGATCATCACTAACATCAATCCTTGAAGTGATTTTCTTATTTTCTTTTATTTGCAGCAATATGAATAGAGACTAATGCCATTGGATTGTGGTCATTTACTTTCAAGTCATTTCAATTTCTTTGCTTTCAATTTCATTTCAAGTTATTTCTCTCAAGCTCTTTCGTTGCAAGTTTAAAGTTTGATTACTTTCTAGACTTATTTCTAACTACTTCCTAATCGTGTTTTATGCAAATACGCAGTAGAAGCAGGGAGTTAGGAAGAGTTGAACATTATAACTGGTCTTTAAAGTGGTTTTTCCTACTTGTCACCTTAGAGCTTGATTACTTTTTGGACTTATTCTTAATCGTGCTTAAACGTAGTACTATATGTCGAAAGCAGAAGGTTAGGAAGAGTTGAACATTATAACCTTATAAAACAACGAAGTAAGAAAGAGGTTAACTAAGCACATATAGTGCACCACACTTCATCAGCTTACGAGCCCCGGGTTGACAATTAATACTAGCAATTTAGATAACACTAAATTGACTAAACACTTCCACTTTGAATTTTGAGCCTTTTTCATGCCCTGGTGTCTAGAGATCCACCTGGATCATCACAACAAGAAAATAAATCTTTCGATTTTTAATGCAAGGAAGATGAAAATACTAGTGAATTCGAGCAAGAATCTTGTGCATCTCATGCTCAAGAATGATATTGATTGTGAAGTGTTTGATGGTTTTAATTCAAAATTGAAAACTAATTTGGTTGATGCTGTTAACCAATATGATGAGGTTTTTAAGGAATCAAAGCGATTGCCTCCCAAGAGAGGAATCCAACATGAGTTACAGTTGCAGCAAAAGTGTCTTCTTCCTAACATTGGCATGTACAGGATGTCAGTGTAGGTGTTTCAAGAATTAAAGGGATTGCCTCCCAAGAGAGGAATCCAACATGATTTATAGTTGCAAAAAAAGTGTCTTCTTCCTAACATTGGCATGTATAGGATGTCATTGATGGAAAGTACATAAATTAAGATGTAAATCCATAGATGTTTGAATAAAAGGATCATTCGGCCTACTCCTTTACCATGTGGTGCACCTCTTGTTTTGGTGCCCAAGAAGAATGGTACGGTTGTTGAATGGGATTCAAGAAGTGGTTTTCATCAAAGTAAAGTTGTTTAAGGAGATATATGGGTGACAACATCTAAAACTAAGCAAGGTTTGTTTGAATGGATTGTTATGATTTTTGGTCTTTTCCATGCTCCTACTACTTTTATGCATATTGAGCAAGAAGTGTTGAAGCCATTTCTAGACATGATAGTTTACTTGGATGACATTTTCATTTTTAGAAAATTTCATTATGAACATGTCATGTGCGAGAAAAAATTACTTGATGTCATATATCAAGAACATTTGTTCCTGAAGATGTCAAAGTATATGTTGGATAAAACTTCTTTGATGTACCTGAGTCGTGAAATTGGTTCTTCCAAGTGTGTTCAGGTTCTCAAGGGCATTTTGATAGTCTGCATGGGACGTGTAGAAGATGATTTTAAGCTAGACCTCTCCAATATTGATGCCATAATAGTTCGTGGTGGTATTTACTCCATTCCTACAGACACAGGTGAAATAATTGTACATCCCTATGAAGTCGCAGACGCCTTTGATCTACTCATAATTTACACAGGCAGGATTGAGATAATCATTTGAATAAGAGGTTTTTTAGGAACAATGCTATGAAACTAGCTCACAAAAAGATAGAAAAGATAGTTGAACGCCTTAGAATTTAGCCTCTTCGAGGGAGCAACCTCCTTTACATTACACAAATGAACAATTCTTCGATGATACAAATGAAAAGACCTCCTTTCTATATATAGGAGTCTAATTGGTCATAATATAATCAGAGCCTCCATAACAATAATAATGTAAGGGCACAATAATAACAATATTGGGCTTCTATGGGGCACAATAGTAACAATATTGGCACTACATGGGTACATCAATATAATAAGGGGGTTGTACTAATAACAATAAGGGGTTACACTAATAGTATAGGGGCCTAACATGCCCCTCTCCTTCAAAAAGTGTTGCCCTCAATGCTTGAGTAGTTCTTGATGCTTCTATATAAAATTCTTGTCCTCCACTGTGGAATTTTCAGCGGGTAAGTTCTTCCACTTGATGAGATACTTTGAAATAGATCGATTTCATAGCTGTTGGGTTCTTGTTTCTGTGACTGCTCCAGGTTCAAATATGATTTTTCCTTCCTCTTCAATTTCTGGCAATATTGTTTGAATTGGGATCTTTTGCAAATTTTGAATAAGTGGCCATACTTCTTTGTCCTTCTTCCATTCATCCCTTGCTTTCTTTTATCCAATCTGGTTGGATAATAGAAATAGCACAAAACAAATGCTTCCACATCCTCATCCTTTCTTGAGAGTGCATCTGCAACAAAATTTTGCTTCCATTTTCTATAGATGATGTCAAATTCATAACCCAACATATTTGTGACACATTTTTTCTATTGTTCTAAAGATAATAGTTGTTCTAAAATGTATTTAAGACTATCATGATCCAATTTTACCTTGAAGTGTCTTCCCATTTGGTAAGGTTGCCATTTCTTAAGTGCATATAGTATTGCCAACATTTCCTTCTCATAAATAGCTTGCTTGAGATGTAGCAGTAAAAATACCCAATCACCTACATCAAAACATTTTTCCCTACGATGTTGATCTACCTGTTTTTTCATTCGATTGTGCACCAAAGTGGCGTTATCCTTTAAAAGTTGGAGAACTTGTTGTTGATGCTTGATGTGATATTTCACTACTTAAACCTTTTTCTTCTTGATATGTCATTCTATCTTTAGAGTTTGAGGAGTGGGAATTTCTTCCAATCCTTTACAAGATATGGTCGGATTCATTTCTTGATGCTCGATGTGATCTTTCACTTCTTGAACATTTTTCTTCTTGATATGTGCTATCTTGATAGTCTGAGGAGTGGTAATTCCGACCAATGAATTACAAGATATGGTTGGATTCATTTCTTCTTTCTCGATGTGATATTTCACTTCTTGCACCTTTTTCTTCTTGATATGTTCTTCTATATTGAAGTTTGAGGAGTGGTAATTCTTGTGAATGCTTTACAAGATATTGTCTGATTCATTTCTTCTTTCTCTAGGGTTGGGTCTTGGTGTATATCCTCTTCTTTTGATGTTTCTTGATCCTTTTCTTCCTCCTCTTCCTACTTTATGTAAAATAATTTCATCTCAGCACACTTACGACCTTTAGTGCATTTTCTATCACAATTATAACAAAGCCCTTTTTCTCTTTTTTCTTCCAATTGTTGTGGTGTAACCCTTGTAGATTGTGGAAGGCTAGGAGAAACAACACTTCCATCTTTATAGTTGTGAGGGTAGACTTCCTTGTTGCCATAATTTTACTTTCCACTATGTAAACAAAGCCCTTTTACTCTTTCCAATGTGTGGTGTTGCTCTTTGTATCCTCATAATGTGCTATCATTTCCTCCGTGAAAATTGACCACGTAACAAGTTGTTTACGAGAATAAAGCCTTTTATATCATAAAAATTAATCCGGTTCTAAATATGAAGGTGCAATACATAACTTTTGTAACAATGGTACACCATGTAGATCAAAATATTACTCCATCTGAAGTATCCAATTTACCGGATCCTTGCCATAAAACTTCCTCATATCACCTTTTCTTGATTTTAGGAGCTCGATCTTGAAATGACCATAACTCTGTAATTTTGGTTCTTCCAGTTTTGAAATTGTGAACTATAGTATCCCTCTGTGTCCTCTTTCCAATGCCACTAGTCTGATCCAAATTGGATTCTCCAGGGAAGAGTTATGCCAAATCTCCCACAGTGACCTGATTATAGACTAGTTCAGTAGAGCAAACTTGTACGACATGCCACGAGTCACTGTTTCAACCTTTGGCTCTGCAAAATATATACAATAAACTTCAGTTTGTCCTCTTTCATACCTTCTTACAAAATTTAAATTCGATGCTCAGAGAGAAAGTTATGATGATTTCCCCAGGTCACCTGTTTGGAATGTAATTCAGGAGTCTGCACAAAGACCAACTTCCTCAGATCATATCTCCAAAAATATAGTGATAAAAGCTCTAAAATTTCGACTCAAGGTTCAGTGTGATTTTGTCTCAAATGGGTTTTTTTTAGCTTCTGAAACATCGCAAAAAAAAGTTTATAGTGAAAATTCAATGATGACCTATTTGGAGCAGCGAAACCCTATAATCCAAAGCTCTAATACCAAAGGTTATGGAACCGGCTCACAAAAAGATAGAAAAGATAGTTCAACACCTTAGAATTCAGCCTCTTCAATGGGGAAACCTCCTTTACATTACACAAATGAACAATTCTTCGATGATACAAATGAAAAGACCTCCTTTCTATATATAGAAGTCTAGTTGGTCATAATATAATCAAAGCCGACATAAAAATAATAATATAAGGGAACAATAATAAAAATAGTGGGCTTCTATGGAGCACAATAGTAACAATATGGGCACTACATGGGTACATCAATATAATAAGGGGGTTGTACTAATAACAATAAGGGGTTACACTAGTAGTATAGGGGCCTAACAAACAACCCAATGTTTGAGAAGATATTTTGTTAATTTTCTTCTATCGTAGCTCATTTGCATTCTTTGGCAGTTCTGAAAAAGGTATTCCAATGGGGAGGCAAGAAACAAGAGGCAGTTGATGTTTTAAAACAAAAGATAAGTTTAGCCTTTATACTTTCTTTTCTAAACTTGAAAAAGTCATTTAAGTTTCAGGTTGTTGTATGTGATTATTTCATGGGCGCAGTCTTTATGAAATGTGGTAAGCCCATTTCTTTTCATTTAGAAATTTTTAATGATAAAGTGTTTAAGTTGCAGCGACAAAGGCACTTCCTTTGGATGGGTTTTCTTCTACTATTTCACTCAATCAAAAGGTATAAGAAATGTATAAATGACAATTTTATTGATCTATTATTCCTCAAACATCAGTTTGTTTTATGTGAAAGTTATGTTCAGAAGAATACATACTTTTAAGATGTATATTCAAGCTTCAGTCAAAGGAATCAAGTGGAGGAATTCATTTACCATTTGCATCATAATGTTTTGTATCATCTTGGTAAGAAGGATGTTGTTATTGATAGTAACATGGACAAATCCAAAGAGTTCATTGAACGACTCCAAATGGTACATCAAACAATGCAAGAACAACTTGAAAAGGGCAAAGGCAAGTACAGAGAAAGGCACGAAAAACATTTTGCAATCTGTTAAGTTATGGTATGTTCTATGCTTATAACAGTTTACTTCTTTTTCTTATTATATTCCACAGATTAGCAATCACATGTACATAAAGTAAAGTGTACATAGAACATTAAACGATCAACAGAAAACAAGCCAAGACAAGAGACACAAGATGTGGCGGCTAGCCAGGGACAAACCCCACAATGTGTGGGGAAACCCTTTGATAAAATATTCTTTTATATTCAATAATTCAGCAGAGAGAAATAGTACAATAAATCTGATTCATATCAGAAGTAGCAAACCCCAGATTAGTAGCATCAGCATTAGCAGCTTCATCATCAAACTAGGGCAGATGATATCTCACAAGTTGACCCTCAGATCGGCTTGATTCCACCACCAAACATTGAGGTTTCCAGAGGAGGTTTAGATGAACTTACAATGTAGTTGAGATGAGGAGATCTTCTAGTCCACAAAGGTCAAACTTTACTTCTGCAATTGTAGCTTCAGTTTCGGTAACTTTCGGCTTCAAACTAGGGCAGTCGATATCTTGCAAACCATCCGTCTGAATGACTTGATTCCACTACCAAAATTTGCGGCTTTCAGAGGAGGTTCAGATGAACCTACAACATAGTTTAGGTGAGGAGATCTTCTAATCCATGTAGGTCAATCTTTACTTCTACAGTTGCAACTTCAGTTTCAGTAGCTTCTAGCTTCACATGTGTGAGGAAGAGACCCTTTTCTGCGTAGTAGAGAAGAGACTCTTTTCTACGCAGTAGAGAGAGAGAGATGTGATGAGATGAGTGAGTCCAAATGAGGAAAATTCCTCCAGTATTTATGCACAACGTTCGTGTTTGAATAGATGAAACTTTTGATCTTCTGAGCCTACATGAGTTGCAAGTCAGCTTGATAATAATTCCATAATCAAAATAAATTCATATCTCCATGAATACTTATCATAATCGGATGACATTTATATCAATCCTACACCTCTCGATGAGAGGAATCTAATAAAAGTATTATCAGCCATGAATAAGATGACCCACATGAATTTTTCCCTAATTGCCAATTTAACACTCGCTCTCAACTAGGGAGAACTTCATCTACAATCTGTCTATCAATCATTACTATTAATCCATCAAATGCACTGCCCTGTACAACCTGACCCTTGCCCTGCTCTGCTCTATTCTGCCTATTCTGCTTTGTCTTGTTCTGCCCTGTACTGATCTGTATGGCTCTGCTCTGTTATGCGCTACTCTGCTTTGTTTTGTTCCGCTTTGCTTTTTTCTGAATTATGAAGAAGAAGAAATGATCGAGGATTTATCATATTGACTCAAAGTCAGTCTCAGAGTATGTACCATTGGTCCCAGACTAGTATCATCATCCACTGACTCAAATTCAGTCTCAGAGTGTGTGCCACTGGTTCCAAACCAATCTCAACCGACACGAAGTCAGCTTCATAGTAAGTACCACTCCTACCACTGGTCCTAGACTAGTATCGTAGTCTCAGAGAGTGTACCACTAGTCCCAGACTAGTCTCAACCAACCCAAAGTCAGCATCATAGTATGTACCACTCTCACTCGTCCTAGACTAGTACTGCACTGACACGAAGTTAGTCCCAGAGCATGTACTACTGACCCAGACCAGTCTTAACCAACCCGAAGTCAGTATCATAGTATGGTACAACTCCTACCACTAGTCCCAGACCAGTATCATGGATCCCAGATCAATGGAATTATTCCTAGCGTAGGGAGTATGGTAGATACAATGATGCGTCCATCGGTACTAATATGGTCCCTAACTTCATTTCCCTGCTCATTGATCAGATGAGAGGTACTTCCCATGAGTCCCAAACTGCATGGGTAGGATGCGTTGACAAGAGAACTAATCAATCCTATCCTCATAGGAGAACACATCAATCTTGCTACAATCACCATGGAGAACACATCAATCCAAGCCACCATGGAGAACACATCAATCCAGGCCTCACAGGAGAACACATCAATCCTGCTACAATCGCCATGGAGAACACATCAATCCAAGCCTACAGGAGAACACATCAATCTTGCTACAATTGCCATGGAGAACACATCAATCTAGGCCTCATAGGAGAACACATTAATCCTACTACAATCGCCATGGAGAACATATCAATCCAAGCCTACAGGAGAACACATCAATCTTGCTAAAATCACCATGGAGAACACATCAATCTAGGCCTCACAAGAGAACACATCAATCGTGCTACTATCACCATGGAGAACACATCAATCCAAGCCTCATAGGAGAACACATCAATCTCGCTACAATCGCCATGGAGAACACATCAATCCAGGCCTCACATGAGAACTAATCATCTTGCTACACAGGAGAGAGAATCATCCCATTCCACAAGAGAGCGAATAATCTTGCTCCAGTGCACACCACCAGGGGAGGGTGAGTCACCCTATGGTTGCATGTTGCTCCAGTAAGAATTGCAAGCCCTCAGAGCTCCTAGAGCTCAATGTATGCAACATGTAGGACCCTTGTATAAGGGTTTCTTGGTGACTCCAAGTCGTTTGGGAAAATCACAGATTAGATCTTTCCTCGGGGCTTTGACAAGGTGTATCGGCATGTACATCATCTTAATGTGATGGGATCTCCTTGCTCATTGAATTACCATATCCCAGATGATGTCTATCTATTGGAGCAATCGACGAATATGGGATTCCTCAATAATCGAATCCCACCTCTGGTTGATACAGAGAATCACAGTGGTATCCAATGTAAAACCAAACAGCTCACTAAAGAGCTTTCGTAACCAGACTGCCTCACAAGAGGCCATGCTGGCAGCAATATATTCTGCTTCGGCGGTGCTCAAAGCACCGACTTCTACTTCCTTCTCATCCAGGATATCGAAGCAGATCCCAAGGTGAAACAGCACCCGGAAGTGCTCTTACGGTCCACCACATTGCCTTCCCAATCTGCATCAATATATCCAAGTAGTCTCACATCTTTGGCAATGTATCTTAACCCATTAGTAATTGTGCCATGAAGATATCTCAGAAAATTCTTGGCATCAATCCAGTGAGACTCAACCAAGTATGAGCTCACAATGCTAACTGCACAACATATGTTCAGATGGAGGTTCACCAAGAACATCAATGGGAATGAGTTTATGAAACTTAGAGGCATTTCCCAAATCTGGTCTGACCTTTCTACCATATAACTTCTAAAAGTTAAGATCCTCGAGGTAGTCATAGGCTTGCATTCCATCATACCGAATCTTTCCAATATCTTTACCTCATATTTTCCTTGAGATTAGAAAATTTCCCTTGGCTTCTGCCACAGTTCAAGTCCTTGGTCCTTCATTTCAAATTCAGAAGCCAACTCCCTCTTACATTTGTGAATGAGAGGGTCTGCACCTGTTAGAAAGAGGTCATCCACATACAACACCAGTATGAGAGGCTTGTCATATTCAACCTTAAAGTTTAGGATCGGTTTCACTCCTAGTGAATCCCAGCTTCATCAAGTAGCTATCGAACCTCTCATACCATGCTCGAGGTGCTTGCTTCAGCTCATAGAGAGCCTTCTTCAACCTGCATACATGAGATTTTCGATCATAAATCTCAAATCCTTCGGCTTGCTCCACGTAGACCTCTTCTTTGATCGAACCATGTAAGAACGTGGTCTTGACATCCATCTGATGTAGGTTCCATCCTTGTGAAGCTGCAAGGGCTATGATCGAGCGGATGGTCGAATATCTAGAAACAGGTGAAAATATCACATCATAGTCTATACCTTCCTTCTGGGAGAAACCACAAGCAACAAAACGAGCCTTATACTTTTCCGTACTTTCATCTGCTACATGGTTTATCTTCTAAAGCCATTTTGAAGTGACAATTGTTTTGTCCTAGGGTCTGGGAACTACTTCCCAGACATCATTCTCCATAATAGACTCATATTCTTTGGTCATAGCATCCTTCCATACTTGATGCTTGATGGTATCTGCGAATGATGGAGGCTCATTTTGTATGATCGCACTCATGATTGTCAGGTATCCCTGATACCTGTTAGGTTTCTTACTTTCACGGAAGGTTCCTTGGGGTGCAGCATGTCCTTCAGCATCATCAAGTATCCCCCTAAGCCATGAAGGCCTCTTCCTAGAAGAGGGAGGCTCCGGTGGATAAATAAGATCCATGGGTTCCTCCACATCAGGCATTGTTACATCATCTACACATAAATACAGCTTCCACAATCATACAGTTCTTCCTTTCTGCCACACCATTCTACTCATGAGTATGTGGTGTAGTAGTCTCCCTCTTAATGCTAGCCTCAGATATGCCTGAGTGAACCAACCATAATATATTGGAAGTCTTGCTTTGGCTTGAAGGGAATGGTCCCCTTTTGAGCTTTCCTTCAGCACATCCTAGACATACACCTTCTTTCTCTACTCGGAATTTGGCATCCCTGTCACCATTTGTCTTACACAGGGTATAGCTTTATAATGAAGGTGGGAAAACCTCTGATGCCAATGTTCAGACTGAAGAAATGTGTCATAGTATATGACACCTAGCAGAATTCCATCGACCTAATATAATGAATCAACACGAAACCCAAGAGTAAAGGAATCTTTAACATTATTTTTTCATATACGTACCTTGCCATCATTGAAGGTTACCTTGTAGCCTTTGTCTTCCATTGTCGAGATGGACACCAGGTTCATTTTAAGGTCAGGTGCATTTAATACATCCTGGAATTTCTAGCCTTCTTGAATGGTTGTCCTCTTCCTTGATTTCTAGCATTCCTTTTACCTTTGCTATTGAATTTTCCATCCCTTCGATTACCATGGGAGGGATTTTGATCATCGTCATTGTGAAAGTCCTTTCTATCAGGGCATTCCCTTGCATAGTGACCTGCTTTATTGCAAATGTAACATCATCCTTTTCTTCCACCCTTAGGTCCAACCTTTCCTTTTGATTTAGACCCAGAATTACTTATTTTCTTAGCATGAGAAGAAAAGCCAGTAGGAGGACCTTTAGGCAAGGGCATTTCTTACTCTTCTACCCTTGTTTCTTCTTGAATGCATCTAGCCATTAATTCCTCGAAACTAGGAATTACATTATTGTCCAGAAGAGTAGTCCTGAACACGTACCATTTGGATGGTAATCCTCCAAGATTCGTGAGTGCCATTTCCCTGTCAGTAATAGTCTCCCCAATAGATAGGAGATCGTTCTTGATCTCAGCGATTCTTAAGAAGTATGCTTGCATACTCTCATCTTTACCCTTCTTGATTTCCCTCAGCTTATTTCTAAGAAACAAAACTTGATTTGCATCATTAACTTTAAATAAACTCAGCATTCTATCATAGATTTCCTTGGAGGTGTCTAGTTCAGAGATGTAGGCCACCAAGCGCTTGTCGATAGAGTCCCAGATGATCTTCTTCACTTTAATTTCTCCATTCTTCGATTTGTTCCTAGCAGCAGGAGGTGCATTTGATGGAGGCTCAACAATATTGCCTCTCACATGATCCAACACTCCTTGATCCTCAAGGGTTAGATCAATAGACATCTTCCATCCGTGATAGTTAGCTTTCTCATGGAGCTTGTCTTCGGCAAGAAAGAGTGTTGAAGACCCCATCATTCTTTTAGGATAGCCTTGCCAATCTTCTCTTCAATGATTTCTCTTACTCTTGCTCGGGCTTTGTCTTCACCTTAGCTCTAATCCCATGTTAAGTTATGGTATGTTCTATGCTTATAACAGTTTACTTCTTTTTCTTATTATATTCTACAAATTAGCAATCACATGTACATAAAGTAAAGTGCATATAAAACATTAAACGATCAACAGAAAACAGGCCAAGACAAGAGACACGAGATGTGGCGGCTAGCCAGGGAAAAACCCCACAATGTGTGGGGAAACCCTTTGATCAAATCTTCTTTTATATTCAATAATTTAGCAGAGAGAAATAGTACAATAAATCTGATTCATATCAGCAGTAGAAAACCCTAGATTAGCAGCATCAGCATTAGTGGCTTCATCATCAAACTAGGGTAGACGATATCTCACAAACTGACCATCGGATCAGCTTAATTCCACCACCAAAAGTTGCAGCTTCTAGAGGAGGTTCAGATGAACCTACAACATAGTTTAGATGAGGAGATATTCTAGTCCACGCAGGTCAAACTTTACTTCTACAGTGGCAGCTTCAGTTTCAGCAGCTTCCGGCTTCAAACTAGGGTAGTCGATATCTTGCAAACCATTCGTCGGATTGACTTGATTCCACCACCAAAAGTTGCAGCTTTCAAAGGAGGTTCAGATGAACCTACAACACAGTTTAGATGAGGTGATATTGTATTCCACACAGGTCAATCTTTACTTCTGCAGTTGCAGCTTCAATTTCAGTAGCTTCCAGCTTCACATGTGTGAGGGAGAGACCCTTTTCTGCGCAGTAGAGAAGAGACTCTTTTCTGCGCACTAGAGAGAGAGAGATGTGATGAGATGAGTGAGTCCAAATGAGGAAAATTCCTCCTATATTTATACACAACATTGGTGTTTGAATAGTTGCAACTGTTGGGCTTCTGAGCCTACATGAGTTGTAGGTTGGCTTGATAATAATTCCATAATCAAAATAAATTCATATCTCCATGAATACTTATTGAAATTGGATGATGGTTTTATCAATCCTACACCTCTCGATGAGAGGCATCTAATAAAAATATTATCAGCCATGAATAAATGACCCACATGGAGTTTTTCCCTAGTTGACAATTTTAGTAAGATCACATGTTCCAATTCAGTGATCAGTGGATAGAGATTGGAAAGGTGAGGGAATTGTACCCTCACCTACTGGACAATTGAGAGTGATCATTTTTGTTAAAATGTGGCAACAAGAATATTACAATTTTGATTCGTCCTTGAATTAGAATTAAAATTCGAATTTAGTCTCACTAGCTGCTTGAAAAACAATTAATTAATTCATCTTGAGTTAATTAGTTGGATAAATTTAAGCTAGAAGTCTTTGTGAAGTCATGCAACAGTTATCCCCTAAATTAAGGAGATTATCCCTCAAATAAGGAGACAAGGATTTGTTATATTTGAGTTGTAATTAGTTAGCTCAGTTTACTAAGTTAAGTCCAATTAAATTAGTTCGAAACTGTTTGAGGAACTAATTGTGAGTTCAGTCAGTTAATGCATGCATGTATCCAACTAGTGTACTCCAGATAATTGAAGATTCTCTCATCAGTAACTCATGCATGTCTATTCAAAGAAAGACCCAGTTGAGATTAAAGATAGGGACAAGGTACTATCAGTTGCATGAGTTTTCCTATAAACAAACCTCATGCATGCAGAAGGAATTCATTACTTGAGATTTGCGCAGTTTTACAGGGTGTAAGATTAGTGTGAGTGATCAGTGTTACACTTGGTAACAGCTGGATCATGCAGGAGAAATAGTGCAAGGAAATAGGAGCTTGGAGGGCAGAGGAGAAGGCACATGAGCAGTCTATTTTGTCTGTGAGCATCAGTGAGGGATTGTACTGAGAGTTGGCTAGCTGTGAGAGCTAAAGCTTTGTGTAATCTTGATATATTTCCACTTGTATGATGATACAGATAGTGGCGTTTTTAGCTGAGGCTTTCCCCAGAGTATTCTTATGTGTTTCATGTGCATTGAATCTTCTTTTGGTTATATGTGTTCCACTTGATCTTGCTCAAATCTATTAAGCTTCTGCAAGTTTGATTGTAGAAGTAGATTAAAGTATTTAGCTTTAGTTATATTGCATTATCAAGTTAACCTACAGTCAAAATTTCTACATGGTATCGGAGCAAAGGTTATCAGAGCTGTGAACAGTATACTGAGAAGAGAATTCGAAGTTTGAAGTTCGGGGTTGCAGGTACAAATCGAATTCATCTCATACTTCAAGTTGGTCAGTGGTGTTCTATGGCTTGAGACTTGAGTATGCCTTGGAAGGCAACTCAAATTACATAGCATGGAAAGATAGAATGGAAATTTCATTAGAAGACAATGGCTTGAATGATTTCATTGTTCAAGAAATCCCAAAGCCAGCCACAGTTAAAGCAGAAGAATTGGTTGAGTGGAAGAAGTGTGTGGCGAAGGCGAGATAGATCATCCTGGAGGGAGTTCGAGACCATATTGTCTCGAGTCTCCATGGGAAGGATACTCCATTCTCAATGTGGAAGACATTGAAGGACCTCTACCAAAACAGTAGCGACCAGAGGAAATTGGTGCTCAAGGATAAGCTTCGGAAAATCAAGATGGAGAAGGGCGATACTATTTCCACATATCTGAACAAGCTCACCACCTGCATAGATGAGCTTGGTAGTGTGGGAATAACTACTTCCGATGATGATATGGTGAGCCTTGCTCTCCTCAAACTTCCAAAGAGCTGGAATAGCTACCAGGACTCTATGAATGGAAGGGAGAAATTGCTAGATTGGGAACGACTGTGGTCGGATTTGATGCAGGAGGAGATCAAGAGGAGTACATGAGATGGTTCTTCATCCAAGAATGATGATGAAGAAAATCTGGCCTTAGCAAGTAAGGCAAGGAAAGGGAAGGGGAAGGCTTCCCATTACAAATTGAATTCTTCTCATGGACGGAAGAAGGTTGACAAGTCTCAAGTGAGATGCTTTAATTGTCACAAAATGGGACATTATGCAACTAATTTCCCATCGAATAAGTCCAAGAAGGGATCCTCGAAAGGATCGGAAGGTGAGGCACTAGCCTCTCAATTCAAAATGGACATTACCCTCATCGCATGCACGGTGTCATCAATGGTGGGTTGTGTTTGGTATCTTGACAGTGGAGCCTCATTCCATATGACTGGCAATAAAAGTTTATTTAGTACCTTGGAGGAGAAAGACCTCAAGATGCACATAGAGATGGGTGACAACAGAAAGTACAGTGTTTTAGGAGTGGGCACATTTGATTTTCAGAGGGAGCATGGAGCTCCTCTCACCTTGATAGATGTGAAGTATGTACCTGGACTGAAGAAGAACTTGGTATCAATCGCGATGTTGGAGGACAAAGGCTACAATGTTGTCTTCAATAAAGGAAAGGCATTCCTAAGACACATAGCCATGGGTCGTACCAAGAGGATTGGGATTCGAGTGAAGAATCTCTAGAAAATAGAGGTAGATGATTGTGTCATATTGAGTTCAAAAGTAGAATTGGTGCAAAGCCAAGACATTGACGAGTTATGGCATAGGTGGTTGGGCCATTTGCATCATGGGGCCTTAAAGATAATGCAGTAGATATCTACATGACTTCCCAAAGGTAAACTTGAGCAATTTGACACATGCAAAGGTTGTACCTTGGGAAAGTATGCCAAGTATTCCTTTCATGATTGAGATAGTCAAGTAGAAGCAATCCTAGAGTGAGTTCATACTAATTTGTGTGGACCATTCTTGACGACATCCACAACAAAGGAAAGGTATTATGTGATTTTAATTGATATTTATTCTCATAAATGTTAGATTTATTACATGCAGAAGAAGGACCAAACCTTCTCAAAGTTTTGTGAGTTCAAAGCTTTGGTCGAGAAAGAATCAGGGAAGAAGATCAAGGCCTTAAGAAGCAACAATGGTGGAGAATATGTCTCTCAAGAGTTTAAGGACTTCTTTGTAGCGGAACGAATTAAACGAAAGTTGACGGCACCTCATAACCCACAGCAGAATGGGGTGGATGAAAGGAGGAACATAACAATTGTATGGGCAGCTCAGGTGATGCTGCAGGACCAAGGCCTACCACTTTATTTGTGGGCCAAGGCATGCAACACAACGGTCTATTTGCATAATAGAAGCCTACATCACATACTTGGGATGAAGACACCAAAGGAAGCTTTCTCCGGTAAGAGACCAGATATGGGTCACTTCAGGATCTTTGGCTCATCGGTATATTGCCATGTGACAAAGGATGCATGGAAGAAGGTTGAGCCAACAATTGAGTTGGGGATACTTGTGGGGTACACTGATACACCCAACAACTATCTGATGTCTTTTCCTACTAGTCGGAGGATAATGGTTCGCATATATATCAAGTTTGATGAGCAGAAGGCCATGCGAGTTTCCCTTGAGAGGGAGCTCCAACTAGAGGCTGTGGAGGAACTTTTGGTTCCTAAGGAGGAGGGAGCCTCAGACTGATGTAGAGTAGCTACATGCAAAGAATGCAAGAATGGAAACATCCACTCAAGCAAAGTCTTCTAGAGATGGACGGAAGCACACAAGAGAAGCTGACAGATTGTTGTTGGATGCGAGAGAGAATGTGGGAGAACCATCTTCTCAGTGCAGACAGAGGAGGTCACCTAAGAGGTACACTGGATGCATGGCCCTTGTTGGGGAATGTTTAAGACTGAGCCATCTTCCTTTGAGGAAGCAGTGTAGCAACCGATTTGGGTTGATGCTATGGTGGAGGAGTATGACTCCATAGTTCATAACAGTGTTTGGGACGTGGTTCCAAGACCAAAGAACAAGTTAGTTGTGAGTTCCTATTGGCTTTACAAAGTAAAGCAAGCTGTTGATGGTAGTGTGGAGAAACATAAGGCAAGATTTTTTGCCCGTGGTTTCTCACAGGTCAATGGGATTGACTATGATGAGAGTTTTGCTCCTGTCGTAAGATACTCATCTATCAGATTGATGTTGGCACTATCAGCATAGATGGGTTGGAAGATCCATCATATGGATGTGAAGACTACATTCCTCAATGACAATATTGAGGAAGAGGTGTACATAGAGCAACCAGAATTTTTTGAGACCTTTGATCATGAGTCACAGGTGTGCCAACTCAAGAGAGCTTTGTACGGGCTGAAGAAAGCACCTCATGCTTGGTACACAAGGATAGACAACTACTTCACTAGGTTGGGCTTCCCAAAGAGTGAAGTGGATGCGAACCTGTACCACATTATGGTGAAAGGTCAGCAGTTGATCATTGTACTTTATGTTGATGATCTAATATTGATAGGTGATGATCAGTTGATCATGTCTTGCAAGGAGGACCTTGCAAGAGAATTCGAGATGAAAGACATGCGTCTCATGCATTACTTCCTTGGCATGGAAGTGTGGAAGAAGTATGGGGAGTTGTTTCTGTCTTAGGGAAAGTATGCCAATGAGATACTCAAGAGATTCCACATGGAGAAGTGCAAGCCCATGCAGACTCCTCTAGCAAGTAACTAGAGGAAGGAGGAAGCTACTTTAGGAGTAGTAGAGGCTACTGTGAATAGGAAGCTTGTGGGTTCACTGATGTACTTAGGGAACACATGACCAGATTTTTGCTATGCTGTGAACCAACTGAGTCAAGCTATGGTTCAGACTACCAAGATGTTTTGGAAGGCGGAAAAGCATGTATTGATATACCTCAGAGGCACATCTCAGTATCGATTATGGTACAGATGGATAGAAGGAGTGAAGTTATAGGGCTTCACTGATGCAGATTGAGCAGGGAGTCCATCAAATTAGAAGAGCACATGAAGAGGAATTTTCAACCTTGGGTTAGCTGCAATTTCTTAGTACAGTAGGAAATAGAGGTTAGTTGCACTCATCTCGACAAAGGCTGAATACATGGTTGTAAGTCAGGCAGCATGTGAGGCCATTTGGATGCAGAAAATTCTAGTTGGTTTTTTTGATCAGAGCATGGATCCAATTGTGATCTATTCTAATAATCAAAGTTGCTTCAAACTCTCTAAGAATCCAGTATTTCATGAGAGTTCCAAGCACATTGACATCCAGTATCATCATCTCAGATACTGTGTAGTGAAGAGGATCATGTTGTTGCAGTATGTTTCGACCGAGGAGCAAGATGCTGACATTTTGACAAAGGCATTGTCAAAGTGTAAATTCGAGTTCCATAGAGACAGGATCGGGGTGGTAGATAATACCTTTCTTGTTGAGAGGGAGTGTTGAAATGTGGCAACAAGACTATTCCAATTTTCATTTGTCCTTGAATTAAAATTGATAATTAAAATTCAAATTTAGTCTCACCAGCTACTTGAAAAATAATTAATTAATTCATCTTGAGTTAATTAGTTGGAGAAATTCAAGCTAGAAGTATTTGTGAAGTCATGCAAAAATTATCCCTTAAATTAAGGACATTATCCCTTAACTAAGGAGATAAGGATGACTTATATTTGAGTTGTAATTAGTTAACTCAATTTACTGAGTTAAGTCCAGTTAAATTAGTTCCAAACTATTTGAGGAACTAATTGTGAGTTTATTTAGTTCATGCATGCATGCATCCAACTAGTGTACTCCATATAACTAAATATTCTCTCATTAGTAACTCATGCATCTCTATTAAGAGAAAAACCCAGTTGAGATTAAAGACATCAATAGTGTACTATTAGTTGCATGAGTTTTCTTATAAACAAAACTCATGCATGCAGAAGGAATTCATTACTTGAGATTTGTGCAGTTTTACAAGGTGTAAGATCAGTGTGAGTGATCAGTGTTACACTTGGTAACAACTGGATCACCCAGGAGAAACAACGCAAGGAAATAGGAGCTTAGAGGGTAGAGGAGAAGGCATATGAGCAGTCTATTTTGTCTGTGAGAATCAGTGAGGGATTGTACTGAGAGCTAGCTAGCTGTGAGAGCTAAAGCTTTGTGTAATCCTAATATATTTCCACTTGTATGATAATACAGATAGCAGGGTTTTTAGCTGAGGCTTTCCCCAAAGTATTCTTTTGTTTTTCATGTGCATTGATTCTTCTTCCGGTTATATGTGTTCCACTTGATCTTGCTCAAATCTATTAAGCTTCTGCAAGTTTGATTGTAGAAGTAGATTAAAGTATTTTGCTTTAGTTATATTGCATTATCAAGTTAATCTACAGTCATAATTTCTATCCTTTTGGGGTCCAAAAGGCTTCCAGTGGGGAGGAGTGATCAAGTGCTCAAAATTAGGCTAAAAATCAAAGTATCAGAATCTTGATAAACTTAGCTTCAAATTGAATAGCTCCTCATTCTAATTCCAACGGTGTGAACGACACTCAAATTCGAGATCATGTGCAGAAGTTAGAGAAAGTTAGAGTTCAAGTTTGACTTGGACACATGGCAGGATTGGATGATGTGGCAAGGCCCTTCAACGAATGGGGAGGTGCCAAGTGGTGAGCCTCAATTGGCCCTCACATATCACAAATTTCATTTCGTAAGTTGTTCGACGTTAAAAATTGGCCCCAGTACAACCAATGTGCGATGTGATATGGTAGGCAGAAAGGCATTAAGGGATCGACCTCGAAGTTGCAATGCGATGGATCACAGATCGAAATAACACTTCACAAAAAAAATTCCCTCATATATGGATCACCGATACTTTACCGAATTGCAATTTTGAAAAGGATCCCAGACGTGATATGTTTATCGGCTGCGGTTAATACTTTCATTGGGTCTACCACATTGCAATCTCACATTGCCCATCACGTTCACAAACTATAAAGCCTACCAGTTTCCTCGCCGATTACAATTTGTGATAAAGGGTTGACCAACAGATTATGGCCAGCTACGCGGTGAAATTTTCACCCAGTTAGCACGTTTTTGGAGCTAATTTGTAGGATCATGTCAGAAATGGGGAAATTTGTGGAGCGAATATTGGGAGAACTAGGAGAAGTCATAACTTCTTCAATTTTCCACCAAATTAGATGCAAAAGAGGTTAGATGACCATTTTTGAACATTCTGGACTCATTGGAGCATGTTTTAGAAGCATTTTAGCATTGTAAACATGGATTTTTACACTTTTGAGTATAATAGAGAGGCCCAAGCCATTGGAAGTTGGACCAAGGAGACGTAGCCTAGGAGGGGTGAACTCCTTTATCATGTTCCTGTTGTAATTTGGTTTTGATGATTTTTTGTACATGTTTACAGTATTGTTTAGTCTCTTATTTATGTTAAATTTCTCATAAAATTAACATAAAAAACTCTTTATTTCACTTGCAATTTCATGAATCCTTAAGCACAATGAAAGCATTTTGTTTATAATCTGAGGAGGATATTAGCACTCAAATCTAATATTCTAAATCAGATTGCTTGTGATTGCTTCAACTTCTCCAAGTCAACCATCAACTTCTCCTTTACAATTAATCTAGTTTCATATGTAATACACAAATCGTTTAAATATTAAACAATCACTATTGTTTTGACATGAGTATCTTCTCTTATATTCTCTATGTGTCCACACTTAGAAATAATGCCTTCAAATGTTTTACTTTTCCCAAACCATCCAGCTTTGATCTACGTCATCCAATCATCATTATGCAACCCTTATTTATCTCTTTCTAGTTCGGACAACGAATCAAGCTTCTAACTAAAAGTTAATAGTTGAATCAAGCCCCTATCTCTCTCTAGCTGAATTTTGACCAGTTCGACAAAAGACCTAATTATCCACTTTAAATATCATAGATCAAAATAAATTTTCCATGCATATTCAATAATATGCAATCTTTCAGATATATTATTAATGAAAAATGATTTCACTACACTTAAAAGATTGATAGGTTTCTCAAATGTCCACCAGGAGATTAAATTGTGAATGATGACCCACTTATTGTGAGTGGATTATTCAACAAAGGTCCCACATCTAGAGCATCTTCTAACTCTTTTATTTTTTCCTTTGACTTTTATTTTTCTAGCTATTAATGACCAACAAAATTAGCAAGCGCTTCACCACCAACTTGATGCAATTTCATTATCCCAAGCATCGCAACCAAAGACAAATCAACATTTAATTCTCTTTGATCAACAACCTTTTTATCGAAAATTTGTATCATTTCAATATTCAATCTATTACCACCCTTGTCATAATTTTCATTCTATAATGTGACAAAACGATCATCAAAACTAATATCCTCTTCAGTAATTTCCTCAATTATTTTCTAATTTTCTTGCAAACAAGTACTAAGTCAATCAGGAAGTACAATGCTATCAACTTTCATGTCCATCATTTCTTCAATGCTCCCTGTTTCAGGCACACTCTTGAATCTAAATGATTCAGTCATGTGCACTCTTTCTAGTGTTACTCTCTGAGGAGACCCTTTGTCATCCCCAACACCTTATAGCCTATCGACAACCAGTTTTTGGATTCCAGTAGTTATTTTTCTTTTTTTGCTAACAGATGAAGTCACAACAATACCACATTTACAATATTGAGATTTACCCATAGGGTTTGTGCCTCTTTACTTATATCTTTCTCCCATCACGATGATCTCTTTTTAAATAGTTTGTTCAACATCTACTAACGATTTTTGATCTTTTTTTGATACACTATGAATTTCCTTGCTCTGCTCTCTAATTCTCGAAAACAAGTTCCTGTATCTCATAGACTCAAGGTGTTCCTTGAAAATTCTTCCTCTATCAAAGCCTTTAATATCTTCATTTTCACTTAAGTTGAAAGCATCCAAATACTTTTGAAAAATGAGACAATGAGCCGTATTCTTCACAATCACTCTTCCAACAGTATGATTAAACATAAAATAAATAAACTATCTCTAATTTTTTTGTTTAAATATAGACAACCAACAATGTTATTTCCTATATACTTCAACAATAAAATACTTATATAGAAAAATGATTGGATAAATCAATGGCCTATATTCAAAACCATAAATTTGTATAACTGTATTGCTTTCTCTTTCCTCATATTTTCCCTTGTGAAGTAAGAAAGCCTCTGTTTTTGTAGATATTCGAGAAGGCTCGTGTCTAGTTACCATGCAATACACTTCCCTCACAAACACATCTTGAATTAAGAAAAAATTTAAAGAAGCTTCATGCTTCCACAATATAGTATACCATAATTGTATTGGTTCCTCGCAAAACTTGAATATAGGATTATAGGGAAAGTCTTCAAACACATGCCTTGACACGAGAAGTCTTAACAGACTTGACTTCATAAAGAACTCATTTTTATTGCGTAATATATGTAATTAAATGACTAATTCATTCTAAATTACATAATCCCAATCGAACATACATTTATTTCTATATGTCTCATAAAGCATATAGAAAATGCATCCAAAGACATGTGATGTAATTTCTAGCCCTACTACATTGGAAAAGAGCCAACGTAGATCCCTAAACAGTTGCCTAAACAAATAAATATCTACAAGAGAAACATTGGAAGGAACCTCAGAACTTGCTCAAATGAATTCCTTCACAATGTTAATTACGCGCCCTTTTGCCTCCATGAAACTATCCATAACGGGTCTAAACGTTTGTTTGGTTTTGTTATCTTGAATAAAAATATCAATACACTAGGATTCAAAGAAACCTTTATCACTCCCAGCTTAATTTCCCTCTTTCTTAAATCAAAATTATCTAGACAAAGATAAACAATTTCTCTAAAATCAAAGACCTCTAGAAAACACCTAACATTTGCTAATTTTGTACTCCAAATCTTGTCACATGTCTTCTCTTACGTTAACAGATTCACATATCACTCATAATTTCTCGACCAATCAAAGCTATCATTGATCTTAACAAGTGAGTTAACCATATCACTACAAATAAGTTATTTTCCTCTCCTGCTAC
>APFE030340231.1:106110-165147 GCA_000404065.3 Pinus taeda
CCATTTCACTTTATAATTCTCCATTTTCTTCACAAAAATTAACTGTTATTATAATACTCGTGTGAAGAACTGTCACACATGGTGCTCTGAATAAATAAAAATTAAAGATAGCAAAGCAAAGTTTTATGGACAGTAATAGGATTTTTTTTTGAAATTCCAAAAGCATCTTGTGCATTTACTTTGCACTTTGCTCCCGCTTCAAGATCATTGATATATGTCACGTAAGGAACAATAATTTATGATATGCAATAATAGACATTGTTTATCGAACCAGTAAGTTTGTCCACATGACAAAAATCATTGGTTTTTCCTTTGTTCATTTAGTAGAAACCCAATAGCACAAGTGTTTGAATCATTGTTTGTAATTGTTATCACCAAAAAATTGATCATCTAGCCTAAGTTACTTGATGGATCAAAGTACACCATGTAAAGCCAATTTTACCATAGTAAAATTTCTTTCACAGTGAGAAATTACTTAATAAACCACCTTTGTTAAGTAATTTATAGTTAAAGCCATGAAAAATAATTAAATAAATGACTATTTATTTGATTTTCTTATAGGAATAATTAATTAAACCATTGTTCAATTATTATTCCTTGTCATATTTGACCCAATCATGAAAAATAAATAGATAAATCATTAATTATCCTATATTTCTCTAAGAATAATTAATTATTCACTAATTAATTATTATTCTTTGTCAAATTTGACTAAATCCCTTAGGAATAATTCAATAAATCATTATTTGTTTATTATTCCTTAACTAATTCCTTGATATGATAAATAAATTATTTATTTATTTATTATTTCTAAATAAAAGTTTAAATATTTTTTCCCTCCTAAACAAATATAATAAAATATTCTATGTGGTTATTCCAAGAATGGGATCAATAATAATTTATTATTACTCATTATTCAAAGATAACTCAATATTTTGTTATAAATAAAAGGGTTTTCCATTCATTATTCACTTTTGATTATTTTCATTGTTGCACTCATTGTTGTAACTCTAATTATTTTTATTGTTGCACACCATATTTTTGTTGGTTTTGCACATTATAGAGGAGAGAGACTCTACACAAGCTGAAGACATTTGAGGATAGCCAAGAACCCATGCCATAGAGAGGCACTGGTAACATTTATTTGTTCCCTTCACAGGTGTTATAATAAAATAATAAAACTATTCTTTGTATATATGGTTTCCATTGGATGATTGGAGTTATTACTCTTTCTTTTTGCTGCTTAACTATGATTGTGGCATAGATCAGGACTTTGGTAGGTTTTTTTTCTATCAGTTGCTGCAGATCTACAATGTTTAACAACCATTTATATTATTGAGATTGTTTTTCATCCACATTCTTAAGTGGGTTATTTTCATACGTCTTTGAGAAGAAAACACTACAACAAAATTGTGGACTTCGTTGGGGATTATGCTTCAGATCCAAAAACCTGGGTGACCTTTAGTTTTTAGCTTAGGGTTTCTTCTTTCTTTAAATTCTCTTAATGTTTCCTAGTTTTTTAACCCTAGATCTGTTAAATTTTTGACTTCCGCAAGCTTTCTAGTCTTTTGTGCAGGTCATAGGAACTAGCCACGACAAAGGCGACACTTTTTTTCGAGATTTGTTAACTGAGATCGACAGAGCAGAAATCAATCTTTTTGGCCCAAAAAGTGTGGTCTAGAGGCCAGAGCACACTTATCAGCCCAAAAAGTGTGATCCCTACAATATAACAGGTCAGTACCTATGATTTTTGGGTTTTATAGTTTTCCTTAGATCTATTTCTGGGTTTTGCAGAGAGTTGTTTGACCTCTTTCTCATCTCGCTTATGCCTTGATCCACGCTTCCACCTTTCTAGGAGGAGTTTAGCTGAGTGAGTAGTCTGAGTTTTTGCAGCACTTTCAACCACATTTTCCATATCCGTATCCTTCTGTTTTAGATCTATTATGATAGGTTGTCACCATCCATAGTTTCACATTTAAACTTGTTTGGTCATTTGCCTTAGGGTCCCATTGGTTGCCTTAGGTGTTTCACCCATTTCCCTATCTTTTTGCAACGATCTTCCCCTTTGTTTTTTTTTTTGTTGCTGCACCACTTTCCAGCAGCTTAGTGTCACTTGATCCCAGTCACATCGACATTTATATCTCTTGACCGTTTTAGTGTATTTTCTGTCGATTTAGCCACCAACCAGCACAATGTTTGCAAACCCAGTTTGGGTGGGGTTTAGTTAATTGTTTTATTGTTCATTTTCTGTTATTAATTTTAGTTTATTTTTAGAATTTTTTTTTTATTTTTTACAAACACGATCTAGGATTAATCAATAAATACACTTTCACACACTTGCACACCTTAAGCAAAGGGTGCTTGGTTTACATCGCCAAGCCAAGACTTAACATAACAAATTTATCTCCCCTCATCGAGACAAAGGCATATTGTTGATCTCCCTTCACCATTTTTGTGTCACCTGTATCTTACCACCATTGTGCCACCAAGGCATTTGTCGTGGAGACTATTAGGCCTTCACCCCTAGTTTCCACTTAGGAATATTACCCCTCCCTGCCAGATATGAGTTCATAGCCCTCTAAGTCCCCATATCGACTCTTCTACTGGTTCACCCGATTCCTCATTTGAGTTCAAGCCTCCTTCACCACATATCATCATCATGTTTGGACCCACAACTAGTGCAGGAACGGAACTTGGTGTTGGCTCCAGTGGCCACATCAAGCGGAACAGTCTCAGGAACCGTTCTGGAAACCCCCATGCTCCCCTTTATGGTTGGGTTAAGTCTAATGGATTTTAACCAATTCATAAATGACCCCATACACCATGATGTTGGTTGGCCTTCTATGTTGATTAAGCTTCCCTCAGACATCCTGAAGTTTGAGGGTAATGCTAGAGAGGATTCTACCAACCATGTTTGATCCTTCCACATGTGGTGTTTATCCTACTCCATAACTGATGACTCCATTTGTCTTCATCTATTCCAATGTACACTCACTAAAGACACTGCAAAATGGTATGCAAACCAATCCTTCACATATCATTCCATATTCGTGACACTTGCTAAAGTGTTCCTTTCATATTTCCAATTACCTCTTTGGTACAACACTGGTACGGAGCTATTGACCTCATTCCATCAGTCCTCTATCACTTGCCTTTCTGACCATGTTCAAGAAGGGCCTAGAAGGAGGAGCACATGTCGTGCCCCACCCTTTGAAGACCGTGTCTATCTAGATTGGTTTCTTAGAAGCCTTTTAGTACCCATTGGAAAAGATGTCGTGTCCCATTTTCCTCAGATAGAGCAAGAAGCTCTCCAAATCACTCTAAGATATGATCTAATTTATGCGCAATCAAGTTATTTCTATACCATCATTCCAGGCCTCCCTCGTCCTGGAAGTGCCAAAGCACTGAGGGCATCTCACACTGCCACCATTATTGTTGGAACCCTTTCTCACCCTTCACCATATACTCAGCAAGGTTATGGTTACTCAGCAAGGTCAAGGGAGCACTGGTTCCCCTAGCACTTGTGCCCCTCCTACTAGCAACATGTTTTCAGGGCCCCAACCCATCTACCAAATTGTTGCTCCTCCTTATGCACAATTGAGCACTCCAGCCCCTCAAGAATTAGCATCGTAACCTCCCATGCATCCTCAGCCCCAACAACCACTACCTCCTCAGGTTCAGGTGTTTTCATAGCAGAGTGTGACCAATCCCCAATTCGACGAAAAAGAATAAGGGGAAGGGTAACAAGGGTAACTAGGGTAATCAAGGTAATCAACCTAGTGAACCCCAGGGGAACTAGCCTAACACCAACAACCAGCAATAGGGCAGCTAGCCGAAGCAGAACAAGGTTATTTGTATGGAAAAGACTTGTGCATGTTGTGGTGTACATGGCCATTATACACACGAGTGTCCTCTCTTACCCCAAATGTGCCAAATGTGGAAAGCTCAAGCAACTTCTAAAGGTCAACAATCACCTCAGAATTGCGCACCATCTCAACCAGCAGTGCTCACAAATCCTTTCCCTTAGCAAGGATTTGTTGTTGCTCAACCTCAACTAGGGCAAGCAGCCCATGCCCCCCAACCTTCTGGTCCAGGTGACTATCAGATCCTTATGATGAATTCTGATGAGGTTAATCCCTCTATTATCAACTTGCGAACTCAGTCGCATTAATATGACAAGCCATCGACCTTGTCTGCCACTGAGTCCAAAATCAAAGCATATGCTGAGCCTCTTATGACATCAAATGGTTCATTACAGATCCCTCAACCTAAAGTTGAGACCATTCCTAGGATCCCAAAGGGACCATTACGTTGTAATGTGCCTTTGAACTGAGCTACCCATACATACAGTATAGTAGACGACTTGGCGCAATCACCTGCTACCATGTCGATGCTAGAAGTCCTCCAGTCATGCACATCTCAAAAGAAAGGTCTACTAACTACCTTGGGTGTAGTAGACCCTTCTAACGATGATTTTATTGTCTTCCCAGCTGATACATCAGAACATCCTCTATTTCCTTCATTTGTTGCTTTCCAAATACCAGTTCGAGTCCGTAATGCCATCATCTCCCAATGAATTATTGACGAAGGTGCATCCACTTGTGTGATGTCAATTGTTGTCTGGAAACAAGTCAAGTCACATGATCTCTCCCCCTCCACCATCACTTTGCAAGGTTGGGATGGATACTCCTCCCAGCCCCTGAGCATGTACCATAACTGTCCAGTGACCCTTATGGGCAAGATTGTCCATGTCGACATTGAAGTCATTGATGCCCCCTCCATGAAGGGAATATCATCACCATCGCTCAATTGACTTACTACGAGCCAACATCTGTGACCTCCCCCGAGTCCATTATCTCGTCGGTGTCTGATAAACAACCTTCAACTCGCCTCACTAGTGTTTCACCCGGAGTCTATAAAGATTCCTCATTGTTGGGTGCTTTCCCAGGTCCTCCCCCTCCCATCTCAGAGCCTAACTCTATGAGTATTTGCATGTTACAAGCATCACAGGATGCCCTTAAGAAGTCTGGTACACCTGATCAACAACCAACTCCTCAGCACCCTATTGTTGCCATTGCAGCTGAGCCCTCTGGATCTACCCCCACAAGACCTCCTATATTTGTGGGTGCCTCTCCTATGTTTCCACCAGGAACCATTCCTCTAGGTCTCAACAATCTAGGAGCTATCCCATCGGGACATTACCTTGTAGGCCAGATACCTTTCTTATTTCCCCCTCCAGTAGTATTTTATATCCCTGTCATGGCTTTGCTGGTCCTTCCTAACATGACTCTGGGGATCCCAGTATGGTACATCGATCCCCCTGCAAACATTCCACCTGGTCAACTAAGATCTTATCATGCTTTCACCCTGGTTCAACTGGTCCCTACGGCCCCTGCCACTACTTCAGTTCCATCAAAGTTAAAAGGAAAGAATTGAAAGACAAGGCTCCCCAAGCTCCTCCAACCCCTAAGGCCCCAAATTCATCACCTCCATGTGCTTTGTGTAAAGTTGTTGGGCACACCACCAATAATTATCCCGAGCTTCCTCAACTTAAACCTTTGGTTCATGAAACGTTCCCTGATTCAAATATCCCTGAAGTCCATGTTAACTTATTGGGACCACCTAAGAAACTCAAAACATTGCGTACAAACCACCCTACTGCCCTGTGTGATCATCATGGTCACGATTCCCATTGTTGCCCTCATCTCGATGAATTTCACGACTGCCTTGAAGAGCTTCACGAATATGAGGCCACTCGTAGTGGATCATCTACTCCTCTACCCGTGTATTCTGGTACCACTAGTCAACCAGAACAAGGGGAATTTGGTCCTACCTTTGTGATCCCTCCCCCCAATGTCGAGATGATGGACACCACAAGCCATATCCTTTACCAATAGTCATCCTTAAGTTCCTCACAAGCAAACCTTTCTAAGGTTTCAGTACATGATTCTATTGAACCTCCTTCGATAGAATCCTAGGTCTCAACATCCGTAGATCCTCCATCTACCAGTTCGTCGTCTACCTTATTTCTCAGCTTGATGCACCCGGTAACACTGCCACATCATGTAGTCAGTCTTCCTCCTGTACACCAATCTTCCATTCCAATGAGGACACCATGGAAGTTATGCCTACCCATGATCACCCTTCCACATAGGCAAGTGGCATGTTGTTTGGTGGATTTTGAAGGCCATCTGCTTCCTAATTCTCCAAATGCACTCTACCTCAAGAAATTTTTCTCATAGCACATCCCTTTTCTTTGCATGTATTTATTTTTTCCATGAAGTTAGGTAGATTTTATCATCTCATCCATTGTATTTTGGACCTTCTAGATGGATCCATCATCCACACAGTATATCGATCATGCCAATGGTGTGAGTTGCTTCTCTAGGAATCTAGCCTCGGCAGCCTGGGCCATTATTACCCCCTTTCATACGTTGGTCCTTTTGAATGTCGTGTGCATTGGATCTGTTAGTCTCAATATTTGCATACTTCCATTAGTGATCAAAACTCCTCTTTCATATTCATATTAGGGTCTCAGTCAGAAATTTTTGTCATTCCACCTAAGTCCTCATTCAAACATTTACTCACTGATGGTAGCCCTATTCAAAATATCTCACTCACCTACACTCCATCTACCTCCCTTGACCTTTTACCATGCCCATTCCTCTCATTTCCCTCCCCCAGGGTTTTGAGGACATTTTTCATGGCTTCATGACCTCCATGGTTAAACCATCAACAAAACTTGTATCCTGATGCTCTTACTCCTTTCACTATCCTTAATATACCTTCCTAAACACTTCCCATCACTCTCATCACTCAAAATCATCATTTTTCTACAAACCCTAGCCTATTGCTACGCTTTTGACACTTTTCTAGACTAGGCCTGTGTTTCACTCTTTTGGACTCCTTCCCCTCACTCAATCCTTAAAATTATAGTTTCCCTTACTTACTAACATCCATCCCTACCTCATAAAATTTTCCAAAGAATTTAGAAGCCCCCTATCCCCTTTATTTCCCTTCATTCCTATAAATTTCCCAAATCCCCTGTTTTGCCTACACTAAACCCTAATTTCCTCTCCCACTCAACTAGGGTTGGTTATCGAATCAGAGACATCTGAGAAGAGGAGGCCTAAGGGAGGTAATTTCAGCAATTATGAGGCCATTACAGCTCATAAACATCATGTCTCTTTCATTTTTCAAGAAGTCATTCCAAGGGACAAATCATTTGCCACACGTAGGGCCAAGTTTGCTTCAAAGTATGTTTCCAACCAAACAGAGATGAATTTTACAAAAGTGAGAGAGGTGTTTATCCATAATAGTCCAAGTATGAACAAAATCCTTTCGTTTTCACACAGGTTTTATGGTTTTGGAAAAATTTCAAAAATACAGTTGCTATAAGGGAGTTGTTGCACTTCACAAGTGACCTTGGTCAAATCAATGTTTCTCCTAGTTGAAGTGTCCAAATGACTTTCTTGATGAGTTACATGATAACTAGATAGAAATATATTTCCAACAAGCTATCATGGGCTCAATTTGGATACCAGGAAGGCAGGAACAAGTGGGTCTGAAGATGGTGTTTCATGTTTGTTTCTAGCGCTGCACGTTTTAGTAGTCTTGGGAGAATGGATATTTGGGGTGTCCAATAGAGCCAATTTTGAAAACTAAAGGAAGTTTCAGAAACTATATAGGATAATCTTTCCAATGAGCTATCCTGGTATCAATTTGGACATCAATAAGGTAGGAAAAAGGGGGTCTGAAGATGGCACTGTGTGTTGGACACTCGTGCTGTGTGTTTGACAGTTGGCCTAGTTTTTCACTGTTTTTCTCCAAATTTGATTTTTACCTATGGGAAATCAATATTTTACTGATGTAATTCATATCATTGATGTAATTATCATGTTTTTACTATTACCTAGGGTAAGTACATTAGGTAAATGGCCTCCATGAGATGTAATGAATCGGTTCACTTAAGTTAGGGATGAGTCACTTCAACCACCCTACACTCTAGCTATTAGTTTAGTTTTTGCTGTAACTGCTCCTCCTCTCATGGATTCAACCCTTGAGGATAGGATGAGTTGGTTTGAGGCCTATATCATTTAATTTTTTAGTCATTCTACATGTTGGACTCCATTGGATGTTGTACTAGTGTTTCAGACTTTGGGATGGAATATATTGGATGAGTTGCAACTATTTTGGTGGGATTTCGTGGCATGGTATTTTGATATTGTTTCTTCTTCAATTACATGTGTGTGAATTTTTTGTATCTTCCATGATCCATTTCACTTCTAAATATGTTTTATTTTCAAGGTGTGATAAAAAGAATTCATCTTCTATGCTTTGTTTTGGGAAAATCATCATAATGTGTTTCATTTCTTCACTTTAAAAAGAATTCATGACTTCCATGCTCTTTTTATCACCTCATGATCCAAAATGGATTTTGGATAAACTCCTAAGTCTAAGTGTTCCTCACAGAGGAAAATGAAAGTCCAAGGAAGTTCCTAGAAATAGCCCCATTGCAGATATCTTTTCCTTCTGAATCTACTGCAACTTGAATGGGCTAAAATGGACTTAGGATGTGGAAGTTATCGCATAAAGAAGATGCCTAGTTTCTTTGGAAAAAGAGGCAAAATCCCCTAAAAATGGAAAAAAAACCCTTATAAAGGGAAATCACATCGGAAAAAGGCAAAATTCCAAACTTAAGTGGAGGCGGAAGAAACCCCAATCCGCCAATCTAATGTATCGAATCAGAGGCAAACATATATTCGATATCGGGACCCTGGACCTGGCGATTGCGATCATGCAATATGTTGATCACCAATGATCGAATCGACGAATCAACATCACGATGGACAGATCCCTTGGGCTGTGCCAAATGCGATGTGCGATAGTGATTGCAATGAGCAATCTCAGCCATCGAATCATGAAGGGAACAGATGGCCAAGATTAAATCGGTGATTGGCGATTGCCGGACCTGATGGATTTCATAAGTGCAATTCATAAAATTTGAAATCCAGTAAAAGGGAAATTCTGTGTATTAACGTTTTTCGGTGTAAAAACCGAAATACAAAGGAATGACACCTGAAGTGGTAAAATAGACCCGAAGGGGAATTATAAGCCCGTTTGCATATGATTTGAGTTTCGTAAAGGCAAATTTTGGGTGGACCTTAGGCGGAAAGTGGTTTTCGGCTGGCTCTGCCTGATCCCACAAACTGGTCGACACGTGGCTAGCGGAGGAGAGAGGAAAACCGCCTTTTCAGGCGGGTAACCTCCGTACTCCTAAGCCGCCCGAAAATGCATGATGACCATTGGATCAGAGATCACACAAATTGATGGTGGAGATTATGACAGCAGCCAAAGGTGGACCCGATACAATTATAGGGGGGATGCGATAAGTTTTCAAGTCCGATAAAAGGATTTTGTCAAGTTTTTCAGTGTTTTCCTGCATATTTTGGAGTTTTCCCAATACATTAATGCGATGCGATATAATGCCTAACGGAAAACTAGATAGGGATTTTAGGGGCAATTGAAGGGAATTTCACGTCCAAGAATCGCGTCTGATAGTGTATTTTCCAGGAAAACCTCTGCGTAATGGATTTTGTCTATTTTTGGATTATTGCTTGGAAAATGGCCCTGATCCCTTGTAATAGCTCCTAATCATCATTCCACACTACAAGCGAGTGTTTTTGGTAGATGATGAGGCATTTGAAAGCCACAGAGTCGCAGAGCCAGATGGCTAGTCGAACAAACAACGCAGAGAAGCCACAGAGCTGCATGGGTATGATTGAACACAGGGAAACAGTAGGGGAAGCTGAAGAGCCAGGAAAATGTCTCAAAGGAGCCTAGAGAGCTCAATTGAGGAGAAGGTGAGAAAAAGTAGAAGGAGAGAGCAGGTGAGCAAAAATCCACTGTGCAAAGTAGCTAAGGGAGCCTTTGGGGTCACTTTGAGATCAAGTGAAAAGCTAGAGAGCTGAAGGTTGTAGAAAGCCAAAGCCAGAGCCAAAGAAGCTAGAACCAAAGATCCAAAGCCAGAGTAGGAGCCAGAGCCAGAGCCAAGAGCAAGAGCTAGAGCCAGAGTGAGAACCAGAGCCAGAGTCGAGAGCCAGAGTGAGAGCTAGAGCCAGAAAGCTAAGAGCTTCAAAGCTAGGGAGATTGATGGTGTTCTAAGCCCACTAAGTTCTATGTAAAAGAGTTGAGCTTGTAAAAGAACTTAGACCATAATCCCAGAGAGCCTAGTTGAGTTGACTAGAGCTCAAGGAGATGTAGCCCAAGAGTTTTGGGTGAACTCCATATTAAATTACTGTCTTATGTGTTTGTTATTTGTTGTACTGTTGCATTGTTACATGTATTACATATCAGCACCAATAACATATTTTAAAGCACATAAACAGTTAAAATAAACATAAGCATATACCTTCTTTTGAAGCACATATTTAATTCTGCACTGGTTAATCATAAAGACTTGGGAATATTTAAGTTTGGAAGTGGGAGAGGTTCTTGTAAGTTAGACAAGAATCCTAAGTGCCCCATTTTCAGATCAGGTGGTATCAGAGCTTGATATTGATTAACCACGCCTTCAAGGAAGGTTACATTCAAATGCTTGATTGACAGAGAAAATATTGCTTCTCTAAAAGGTGTTTAAACAATCAGAGGTTGATTGTATGCTTGTTTGCAGACTGACTATTGTTTGAGTCTGTAGAGATGAAGGGAAAGGTAATGATAGCTTAGTCCAGGAAGGACAAGAAGGAAGAAGGGCTAAAGGCATTCTTCTTATCCCAAAGGACCTCAAGGCAATCCTAGAAGCACAAGAGGTTTGTTGCAAAGGTTGCTGAATAAGCTCATTATTAATCTTGTTTGATGTTCTTTTGTTCATTAGCATAATGACTACTTCTACAAGTGAGTCATCGAATTCTTCTTTCCTCATCATAAGACTCTTTGATGAAGAAATGAAGCAGGACTTGTCCACCATGATGGATATGGTGAGAGAAATGTATGAGGATGGAAGGAAGAGTAGCATACTTAGAGAGCAGTTGAATTCCATGAAGGAAGAGAAGTAGTTTCTTTCTGAAAAATTGCAGGAAATAGAGAGGCAACTTCATATTGCAAATATGAACTTGAGAAGGATGCATGAGTTGGAGACACAGCTCTTTGTTGCCCAAGAAGCCCTAGTCAACTATCAGCTTGAAGAGGAGGTAAACCATTCTAGTTTGTCTTCAAATTCCTCTAAGAATGCTTATATTGGTTCTTTTGAAAAAAATACCAAAGGCGTAGCTTCCAATATAATGTCCAAGATGGGCTATGAAGGAAAGGGCTTGGGAAAGCATGCACAAGGTATTGTTGAACCAATAAGGGTTGACGAAATGCCTAAGTATTTGGGTCTTGGTTATGGACAGTGTTATGGAAAGAGTTCCAAAGTTGCCATAAAGGCCCTTGAAACAACTCCAAGAAGGGGTTGCATTGCAGAGTGTGAAGATTGTATTCAGGAGGAATGCAATGGCTTGAAATATTATTTGTAGGATGCAGGTGTTCAGAAGCACACACTTGAACCAGAGAGTTGTGGAGACTATGACAGCCTTGAATAGATTGATGGTGTTCAAAAGGGAGCCACTCCTTCATTTTCTTCACCTCCTCATGAAGGAAATAAAGGTGAAAGAGGGAGGTATAAATCTGGTTCTAAACATTTTCCTTTTGATTGTGCAAAGCATGATAAATTTCCAGATAGAGATGGGAAAAGAATTGCTTGTTCCTTTTGTGGTTTGGATAACCATAATGTTTCTAGATGTTGGAAGAGAATGGCAACACATACGAAACTTTTGAAGGAAAAGAAGCAAGAAGCCAAAGGTCCATTGGACAAGGCAAATCATGATGTCAAGAGGATGCACATGCAGTGCACTTACTGCCATAAGCAAGAGCATCCTGCTGAAAGGTGTTGGACTCTAAATCAGGTAATGCTTCCACAAAAGCTGAAGAAAATGGAAAGAGAAGATGGCAGAAATGGAAAGGAAGATTCCATGAATGATGTGTCTCAAGATGATTCACATGATGATGTTGATGTGCAGACAAAGGTAGTACCTTTGAAAGGGATTGGTAAGAAGTGGTTAGAGTTCTTATCAGATTAAGATTGCATCTTTATTGAGGCATTTGTTTGCATTTCTTGCTGCAAAATTATATTTCATTTCAGCTTCGAAAGTACAATGTGCTTAAGTGAAGGTTGAAGGATGAAATGCATGCATAAGCTTGAGGTGCATGAACACAGGGATGCTGATGATTTCCTTGTTTCTGAACATGTATGTGTAATTAATTTGCACAATTGATTACTTTGACATGCATGTGATGCCATGTTGACTCGGGAGAAGTTAACTTGGTCTCCAAATGGAGATAATGAGGAAGTGTTTCATCTTTTTTAAAAGAGTCCTAATGGTCTTTTTCTACTTGCTTGAATTGAAGGGTCATCTGTTTAAAGACATGTTTTGTGGGATTGTTAACTAGTCCATAATTTGTATGCAGATGTAAGACATGGAGGTATTCACAAGATGTGAAATCTATTTCTTTTGTTGAAGCAGGAGTTATGCCATCCAGTTTTTGTCTATATTTCTGTTGTTGTTGACAGCTTGTCAAACAGGTATAAATGAAAGTTTTGTGGAGCAGATGTAATTCACATTTGTTTGAGCTACCTTGGATCAATGATCAAGGCAGAAAATTTCAAACTACCTTCTATGACCATTTCAGCAGAAGTCCTACATGAAGGCAAGAAGGAAGACAATTCTTCCCAGGAGAACCAGCACATCCAAAAAGGAAAGTGGTCAGAGACTTTGGTTTAGAGGTACTATGCAATGCAAGTGTATGGATGCTAAAAGAAGAGGGTGTTGTCACTCTCATTTACTGTTCAGATCATTATGTCAGTCTTTTGGAGACCAAAAGTTCTTTTAGTGGGAAGGCGTTATCCAAAATGGATTTTGGATAGACTCCTAAGTCTAAGTGTTCCTCATAGAGAAAATTGAAAGTCCAAGGAAGTTCCTAGAAATAGCCCCATTGCAGAGATCTTTTCCTTATGAATCTACTGCAACTTGAATGGGCTAAAATGGACTTAGGATGCAGAAGTTATCACATAAAGAAGATGTCTAGTTTCTTTGAAAAAGAGGCAAAAACCCCTAAAAATGGAAAAAAAACCTTATAAAGGTAAATTGCATCGGAAAAATGCAAAAGGCCGAACTTAAGAGGAGGCAGAAGAAACCCTGATCCACTGATCCGATGTATCAGATCATAGGCAGACATATATGCGATATCGGTACCCTGGACCTGGCGATTGTGATCATGCAATATGCTGATTGCCGATGATTGGATCAACGAATCCGCATTAGCGATGGACAGATCCCCTGGGCTGTGCCAAATGCAATGTGTGATAGCAATCACGACAAGCAATCTCAGTTGTCAGATCGTGAAGGGAACAGACAACCAGGATTAAATTGGTGATCAGCGATTGTCGGACCCGACGGATTTCATAAGCGCAATTCATAAAATTTGAAATTCGATAAAAGGGAAATTTTGTGTATTAACGTTTTTCGGTGTAAAAACCGAAATATAAAAGAATGACACCCGAAGTGGTAAAACTGACTCGAAGGGGAATTATAAGCCCGATTGCATAGGATTTGAGTTTTGTAAAGGTGGATTTCAGGCGGACCTTAGGCGGAAAGTGGTTTTGGGCTCGCTCCGCCTGATCCCACAAACTGGTCAACAAGTGGCTGGCGGAGAAGAGAGGAAAAGCACCTTTTCGGGCAGGTAACCTCCGTACTCCTAAACTGCTCAAAAATGCATGATGACCGTTGGCTTCGAGATCACGTAGCTCAATAGTGGAGATTATGACAGCAGCCAAAGGTGGACCCGATACGATTATAGGGGGGATGCGATAAGTTTTTAAGTTCGATAAAAGGATTTTGTCGGGTTTTTCAGTGTTTTCCCGTGTATTTGGGATTTTTCCCAATACACTAACGCGATGTGATATAACGCCTAATGGCGAACCCAATAGGGATTTTAGGGGCGATTAAAGGGAATTTCACGTCTGAGAATCGCGTCCAATAGTGTATTTTCCAGGAAAACCTTTGTGTAACGGATTTTGTCTATTTTCGGCTTATTGCTTGGAAAAAAGCCCCGATCCCTTGTAACATCTCCTAATCATCATTCCACACTACAAGCGAGCATTTTTGGTAGACGATGAGGCGTTTGAAAGCCACAGAGCTAGATGTCCAGTCAAACAGACAGTGCAGAGAATCCACAGAGCCGCAGGGGAATGATTGAATGTGAGGAAATGGTTGGGGAAGACAAAAAGCTAGGAAAATGTCTCAAAGGAGCCTAGAGAGATCAATTGAGGAGAAGGTGAGCAAAAGCAGAAGGAGAGAGTAGGTGAGAAAAAAGCTACTGCACAGAGTAGCTAAGGGAGCCTTTGGGGTCACGTTGAGATCAAGTGAAAAGCCAGAGAGTTGAAGGTTTTAGAAAGCCAAAGCCAGAGCCGAAGAGCCAGATCCAGAGTGGGAGCCAAAGCCAAAGCCAAGAGCAAGAGCCAGAGCCAAAGCCAGAGCTAGCGCCAGAGCTGAGAGCCAAAGCCAGAGCTAGAGCCAGAAAGCTGAGAGGTTCAGAGCCAGGGAGATTAAGGGTGTTCTAATCCCACTGAGTTTTGTGTAAACCAATGGATTTGAGCGTGGATATTGTAAAATAACTCAGACCATAATCCCAGAGAGCCCAGTTGAGTTGACTAGAGCTCAAGGAGATGTAGCCCAAGAGTTTTGGGTGAACTCCATATTAAATTTTTGTCTTATTTGTTTTTTATTTGATACGCTTTTGCATTGTTACATGTATTACATATCAGCACCAACAACATATTTTAAAGCACATAAACAATTAAAATAAACATAAGCATATACCTTCTTTTCAAGCACATATTTAATTTCACATTGGTTAATCATAAAGACTTGGGAATATTTAGGCATTGGAAGTGGGAGAGGTTCTTGTGAGTTAGACAAGAAGCCTAAGTGCCCCATTTTTAGATCACCTCATTAGTCTAAACCATTTCATAAATATACTACAAAGTGTTAAAGTAACTTTCCTACCTTGCCCCATCAGATGTCTACAATTATGATTCTCTTTTGCCCTGACCTAATTCACTCATCCAATGACTACCCCAATCAAATCAAAGCAAACACCCTTTGTACTTTATATCTAGCCTAAAACCCTAATCCATCAAGCCCTCTTGGTTATGATTATTTGGAGAGAGCCCTCTCCGGCTTGGTAGGGCTAGCTACCAAATCAAAAGGTTGGTGTGTGGTTACCTCAGCTGGACTCTTCCTCAGCCTTGGAGATCCGGAGGAGTGATAACATACTGGCGTCATTACTAGGGACTGAAAGCTCTATCATGCTTAGGAAAGAACAAAAATGACTTAGATCTGGTTGTTGATGGTGGATAACAGTCAGACAGAGAAGGTTGAATCATCCACCTGGCGACTCCATTGTTCAAGATCTCGAGCTTCAAAGTTTAGAGCAACTTCACTGCCAAATAATTCAGATTCTAGAGCATTATTGGTAATCACCGATGACAGGGTATGTGGAAAATCCTTTATCTGGAAAAATATTATTAACTTTAATGAATGAGTTAGCAGAATTTCAAATTGATTAGAATTTCTCAACATCAGTATTTCGTTGTTTGAAATCCAGCCGACTCACACTTGAAAGTAAAAATTGTTTTCTTGGTTTAGTTGTTGAAATATTAGAAAATGAAATTGAACTATTGGATATTCGTATTGAATCATATGATTTCCAAGATCCTAAGCCATTCTTGGAAACTCTCCCTCCTCCCAAAGAAGAAAAGGTAAGGCTGCTCTTGGATGGTTGGATTGACAGATGTTTTGATTTACAGTAGGGATGTGACAATCTCTAGCTGAGAGCATATGTTAATGAGTTGGGGTAGCAAATAGAATCTAGTTTTTATGATCCTATAACAGCATATATGGAATATTTTCTTAGTTTGAATTACAAACCAAATTTCCTTTTATAGATCCAGAGGTATTATGTGTATATATTGCTGGTAGAATTTCCAATTATGTTCTGGTTCAAGCACCGTCAAACAACCTCATCATTACAACAACTGCTTGATTGGTTGATTTGGAACTTTAATATCACTTGATTCAGTGATTTTGCAGTAGATTAGTGTAGGCTAAGTGTGCATTAATATTTCCGCACAAGCATCCTTCAACATCTAGTTTACAGTTTGCAGTGTGTGTTTTAAGTGCTCAGTTTGTTTGTAAGTTTTTGAATGTATTGGTCCACATGGTTAGGCACTTGGTCTACGGTGTTATTGACACCTCCAAGGAGCTTCCATCCCCAATAAGGCTGATGTTAGTGTCAGTATTTTCATACTCCAATCAGTGATCAAAACTCCTCTTTTCATATACATATTAGGGTCTCATTCAGAATTTTTTTTCATTCCACCTAGGTCCTCATTCAAAAATTTACTCACTCATGGTACCCCTAGTCAAAAAAATCACTCACCTACACTCCATCTACCTCCTTTGACCTTTTCCCATGCCTATTTCTCTCATTTCACTCTCCCAGGGTTTTGAGGAGATTTTTCTTAACTTCATGACCTCCATGGTTAAATCATCAACAAAACTTGTATCTTGATGCTCTTATTCCTTCCCATATCCTTAATATACCTTCATAAGCACTTCCCATCACTCTTATCCCTCAAAATCATCATTTTTCTACAAACCCTAGCCTATTGCTACGCTTTTGACACTTTTCTAGACTAGGCCTATGTTTCACCCTTTTGGACCCCCTCCCCTCACTCAATCCTTAAAATTCCAGTTTCACTTACTTTCTAACATCCCTCCCCTCCTCCCAAAATTTTCCTAATAACTTAGAAGCTCCTTGTCCCCTTTATTTCCCTTCATTCCTATAAATTTCCCAAATCCACTATTTTGTCTACACTAAACCCTAATTTCCTCTCCCACTCAGCTAGGGTTGGCTATGGAATCAGAGACGTCTGAGAAGAGGAGGCCTAAGGGAGGTCATTTCAGAAATTATGAGTCCATTACAACTCATAAACATCATGTCTCCATCATTTTTCAAGAAGTCATTCCAAGGGACAAATCATTTTCCACACATAGGGCCAAGTTTGCTTCAAAGTATGTTTCCAACCAAACAGAGATGAATTTTACAAAAGTGAGAGAGGCGTTTATCCATAATAGTCCAAGTATGAACAAAATCATTTCGTTTTCACATAGGTGTTATGATTTTTGAGAAATATAAAAAATACAGTTGCTATAAGCTAGTTGTTGCACTTCTCGAGTGACCTTGGTCAAATCAATTTTTCTCCTGGCTGAAGTCTCCAAATGACTTTCTTGATGACTCACATGATAACTAGACAGAAATATATTTCCAATGAGCTATCATGGGCTCAATTTGGATACCAAGAAGGTAGGAACAAGTGGGTTTGAAGATGGCGTTGTGCGTTTGCTTCTAGCGTTGCGCGTTTGACTAGTCGTGGGAGAATGGATATTTGGGATGTCCAATCAAGACCATTTTGAAAACTAAAGGAATTTTTAGAAACGAGACAGGATAATATTTCCAATTAGTTATCCTGGTATCAATTTGGACATCAATAAGGCAAGAAAAAGTGGGTCTGAATATGGCACTATGTGTTTGACAGTTGGTCTAGTTTTTCACTGTTTTTCTCCACATTTGATTTTTACCTATGGGAAATCAATATTTTACTAATGTAATTCATATGATTAATGTAATTACCATGTTTTTACTATTACCTAGGGTAATTACATCATGTAAATGGCCTCCATGAGATGTAATGAATCAATTCACTTAAGTTAGGGATGAGTCACTTTGACCACCCTACACTCTAGCTATTAGTTCAGTTTTTGTTGTAATTGCTCCTCTTCTCATGGATTCAACCCCTGACGCTAGGATTATTTGGTTTGAGGCCTATATCATGTAATATTTTAGTTATTCTACATGTTGGATTCCGTTGGATGTTGTACTAGTGTTTTAGACTTTTCCATGGAATATATTGCATGAGTTGCAGCTATTTTGGTGGGATTCCTATGGCATCGTATTTTGATATTGTTTCTTCTTCAGTTACATGTGTGTGAGTGTTTTGTATCTTCCATGATCCATTTCACTTATAAATATGTTTTATTTAAGGTGTGATAAGCAAAATTCATCTTCTATGCTTTTTTTTGCGAAAATCATCATAATGTGTTTCATTTCTTCACTTTAAGAAGAATTCATGACTTCCATGCTCTTTTTAGCACCTCATCATTCTAAACCATTTCATAAATATAATACAAAGTGTTAAAGTAACTTTCCTACCTTGCCCCATTAGATGTTTGCAATTTTGATTCTCTTTTGCCTTGACCTAGTTCACTCACTGACCTAATTCACTCATCCAGTGACTACCCCAATCAAATCAAATCAAACACCCTATGCACTTTATATCTAGCTTAAAGCCCTAATCCATCCAGCCCTTTTGGTTGTGATTCTTTGGAGAGAACCTTCTCTGGCTTGGTAGGGCTAGCTACTAATTCAAAAGGTTGGTCTGTGGTTACCTCAGCTTGACTCTTCCTCAGCCTTGGAGATCTGGAGGAGTGATAATAGGATCTACCACCAATAACCAGGTTGAATATGATGTAGTGATAGGTTTGTTAGTCAGTGCCCTCACTCATCACATCCTTTATCTTCATGTTCGTTTAGATTCCTTGATACTTGTCATGCAATTGAATGGTGTGTATCGTGTGCATAACAAAGTCCTATTTAGAAAATATCTATGAGTTAAGTTGTTGGTACGTGAATTTGAAACCATTATGTTCAGTCATGTTCCTAGAGCCCAAAATAACTATGTAGATGACATTGCAAATAATATTCTAGATTGGCATTTATCACATGTATACCACAGAAGATAATCATAAATAACAAAAATGGTGAACCATCATCGTATTATGTATCATAAAAATGTTTGGATCCATAGCTCTAAATACATTCAACATGCCCATAGCATGTTACAAAAATAAAAAAACAAAGGGACCCACATGTCCATACATCTAGTCACTATCCGTCAGATCTTGGACCAAAGGCTCTACTCCACCTGCACGTAGATCACATACTGCCTAACCAGCCATCACCACATGCTGCACGATACCTTGCCACTCTAAGGGAAGACTGGTGCACTCATCTATATACCGATCCTGTAAGTCATGCCATCTGCACTATGAAAATCTGGTCAAGAGTACATCAAATGTACGATGAAGATCATCAAGAAACCCAGTATCTTCTAGACCCTGATGTGATGATGATGTCCCCCGATCTCCAACCGCAGGAGCTACAGCTCGACCTGCATATCCTTCTAGATTTACCAGTGTTATTTCTACATACAACATATTTCACACTCAGTACCATATATATGTGATAGAAATATAAAATGCACCATATAAAATAGTAACTTAATACTTACCGTCTATTCCCCATGCTCACCCAGGCGGAAGTGGCAAGTCAAGATATCCTTGATAGTTCATCCCGCTAGAAGGGTAATTGTCAATGTAAAGGGGCATCTGATCCCAATGTGCAAAAAAATCTGGTCAGAACACCCGTCCGACTCCCCCTCCTCCTCCTCTCCATAGTAGCTGCTCCCAGTGGTGCATCCTAGGCTCTTGTGGGCCCCCATCTTGAATCTGTACATGAGGACGAATAGTGGGTATCTTCTCAAAGAAGAACACACATAGTATTATACCAAAAGCGTAGTCATGGTTCACCTGCCTCCTACAAAGACTCAACTGTCATTTCAGTGATGACAACATCATCTGTGCCCACCCATAGTAGGTCCTAGCCAAAACACTCTCAACCAACATCATTTTCCCATTCGTGATGTGGTGGAATGCCTAACTTCCCAATACCCATAGCACAGCTACGACAACATCCTATGTGTCTAGCCTCTATAGATCAACAAGCAAGATAATCGTGCCCTTGAAATGAACACCCTGTTAATGATGGCACTCCAAAAACTCAGTAATCTTCCTCCCATGAGGTAACACTAGATGAATATCCCCCACCACTCCGAGTGGAGGTAGTCCGGTCAAGAAGTAAATATCCTAGAGTGTGAGCTCAATCTTGTGCCCTTGCACGATAAAGACCTCCTAGTCTGGATCCCAATAGCTCACAATTCTTGATAGCAAGGGCTCACCTGCCCTCATCAATGGGTTCTCTAGTAACTTTGGAACCCTATAACGAGCCAATGCCCCTCAAACCACCTGATCCCCCTCGATCTCAGATCGAAGAGTATTCAAGTCTCGTTCACACAATTTGATTTTTAGCTCTGACATACCTGCAAAACACCACATGTCTTGTCAATTCAGAGAAGAAAATAATGGTCTACATTTATTAGCCTATAATCCCCACCAGACCAGCAAACAAGCCCTCTCTCTAGCCCAAAATCACAGTTTTCAAGCCAAAAAGTGTGAGGTCATAGCTTTCTAGTTGTTACTTGTGAGCCAGATCATGCTTCTAGGCCCAAAAAGTGTGATACGCCCATGAGCAAGAGCAGGGGTTTCTTAGGAAGCTACCAGATGCGAAAAATTAGGAAATAAACCACTGAAATTGAAGAGATGAGTAAGGCCACCTACTTGAAAGTTGTAGATGATGATTCTGACGGTCGGTTTGTCCACTACAACCTCCACAAGATTTAGGGTTTTTTCCTCCTCTCCAAATTCACCATAGCTCACTTAGTAAATGAATCCAAATTGGAGGGAAAATGTCCTTTCATAGAAATCCACAATTTTTCTATCGCCCATTGCGACTAGACCATAGCTCAATTTTACGAACCCTCAACACCGTTGGAAATCTCTCACCAAGCCCTATAATGGATCTTCCTTAGCTTTTTGTGATTTGACACTTCACCATGAAGCCTTTTCTCCAATAAGGGTCACTTTGTCACCTCTCCAAAGCGAATTTCATCATAAAGAGACACTTGTACTTTAAGGCCCACCTCCTCTTAAGACTTGTCATACCATATGTTGATTTTTGTCATGAGTAACCATCATTTACTCATGTTTTGATGGTCCTATTGTGGCCACAACTACCACCCTATTGAAACATGCTCTTACAGCAAATTTTCAGTGGTCCCCTAGAAGTTTGATTTTTCATCTTTCAGAATGATCTATTTTATCACATGGACGTTAACGCCTTGTTGAGTCAAATTTTCAAGGCTTGATGGCTAAGCCATTAAAATAAACCTCTACTGCATGGGTCATTCATGACACAACCTGTCCTTTTATTCTCTCCCTTCATTGGGATCTTTCAATCTTCACAAACATGCATGGTACATTGGCACCTGCACAATCCATCACCCCTACCCTTATTATAATCCTTTGTTAGTTTAACTCGCAAAACCCCCATCGCGTCATTATTCCCATTACAATGCCTTATAGAGAAAATCCTTCACAAAGCATGTATAAACCCTTTTGAGCCCATCACAAATAACACAAGGCATTCATGGCTTCCAGACCCAACAGGCTTTATTAACTCAAATGTATACATTTTAGGTTTGGACCCCCATCACAGATCACTATCGGCCCAATCCCAAAGCTATGTTTATACACAATGCGCATCTGTCTACCGGACCCACCGACCTTATTAAGCATATCATATATATACATCGGGTCCAGTGTTATTTGGTTATTGCTATCGGTCTTATACCGAAGCTCATATAAAAATAGCGCGCTTCCATCTGCCGGACCTGATGGTTTTATCAACCACAATGCATATATATATATCGAGTTTGGAAGCCCCATCACATATCTTATATCAGTGGAGCCCGGGGGTCATGCAGTTAGTGGAGAGGTGAGAGTTGGACCCATCGATGATTATATGCCCGATTATATAAAGTTTGAGGTCCAACTTGATCGATCAGGGCGAGATTTCCTATATTTTCGAAATTTTCTGAAATTATAAAGGATCAGGTTTTTCAGTGTAAAAGGCAAGCCTGTGGAGACCTGATAGTGCATTTGCACATCAGGGAAGTGGAGGGCATGGGTACTGTGACCTGATAAGGGGCCAATACCTGATTGCGATGGAAGGAAACCCTCGAAAACTATGCCAAGCCTATGGGTTGAGCAAGAAATTGTATATTGACTGTGTATCAGGCATAAATCCTTTCACACTTATTCCGTAGCTTTATAAAATGAATGAAGGAAGCGTTTACGTTTGTTTGAACATTTTTTCTCTATTGTTCACAATCATCAAGCTAATGATAGCTATCATTGCAGGTGAGAAGTAAAGGACGCAAGAGGGGATTCAAAGGGCCATGTATGTAGAAGTGCTACATTTAAGGGTCTGGCCGCAAGCGTTCCAAGTCGAAACCCCATGCATTGCCTATACATTCTGAAAGGATTTGACCCAGTTGTTATGCTTTCTACGTGCCAGCAGTCACGCTGACAATCCTACCTCTATGTACTCGATTTGCATATCTGAAACAATGGGAAGATGAAGAGGCAGGATAGGCCTAGAGTCATGGGACATTTGCATAAATATTACCTCTAAAGAGGAGAAATGGATTTTTATTTTTGAGAGGAACAATTTTTCTTGATTGTGAATAAGGAGGACTATTTTGGGGAAGAGGGAGCCTTTAGTTTCAGAGTTATTGAATTTTTCTTTTATATGTTTTGGATCAGAGTGTTGTTGTTGGCATGAATGTAAATGTGATTTGTATTTATGCATATTGATGACTTACAACTCACTATTAGTCTTGTTAAATTGAATGTGATTCAGTTTCATGGTTAACTTGTGAATGGTCTCTAATTTGAAACTAAGTTAAACATCAGTTGCAAGTTTAATTTCATAAAATAATGTGGATTCCTATATGAGTGATTGGATTGCAATTTAGCTTTAATGCAGTCTTGTCTAGCTAAAAATTCAGTGATTGATTCTTTTGGACATGAATCTATACATGATGTTTAATCTTATTTATCATGCTCCTGTCGAACATATAGATGATGTTTAAACCTCTATATTATGCTTCTGCAGGATAGATTAGGATAGCTACGACTAGATTAGAGTAGTTAGAAGTAGTATAGATAGGATTCAATATATATAGGTTAGTTGTTTTATTTTTGTTGATTTAATTGAAGTCTTCCTCCTAGAAGCAATCTTTCGACATGTTCAAACAGTTTACGGGGTCCCTTAAAACTCGTCAGAGCTAGTCATTCCAAATGAAAGCAGGTCTAATTTGGGGGCTTGCGATCGGGTTAGTTTCCCTTGTTGGCATTGTGCACATTAGCAATGTCAACAAATTGGCGCTAGATGGAGGGCCTGAACCACCCTCTCCAGCTTTTCAAGATTTCATCTATAAGTGCCACACATGGATTCAAAAGGATTAATGTATGGATCATAAAGGTTGGAGAGATCCTGCCACACATTTGAAAGAGCCTCATTTCAAAGAAACAGATACCCCTCTAAGTCCTATTTCTAGGTCACCCAAGGAAGATAGATTGTGGAAGTATCCTATCACTCAGGAACAACCAGTCAGAACACTTACTTGGGCTTACACTCGTTCCCTCTCTTAGCTTCCCATCTTTCACTCTTTACCACTGAAAACTAAGAGAAAGCCAAGGATCTTTACCCTAAGCGAATATACATCTGCAGCCACTTCTCTCGAAGATATTGTGCTAGAATCCTTGCAAAGTATCAACATCCCTTGGGAAGAAATTCTTTGAGGATTCCCCTTCTAAAGGCAGCTCCTCGATTGATTTTGAGAATCCTATGTGAGAAGCCTCCAACCAAAAATTCCCTATCCATAGTATGGCCAACGTTCCCCCTCCAGGTGGGAATCAGTGTCCACCTCCTCCTCTAGGTGGGAATCAACCCCCATCTCCTCTGGGAGCACTCCCTCCCTGGCTTGCACAGGATGCTGTAGCGGTACCCGGGCAGCAGCATCCCTTAACAAAAAATATAGAAAGAGTGTTACCTAATTTTGACCCTGAGCGGGGAGATACCTTTGATAACCATATTTTCTCTTTCTTCCTAGCCTTGCACAGGTTGGGGCTCGCTGATGAAGATGTGGTGTGCTACCTATTCTCTTTTACATTGACTGGTGTAGCCTCCACATGGTATTTCAGTTTGAGAATAGGGTCGATTACCTCTTGGGATGATTTTCAGTAGGCCTTTTTAGACAAGTTTGGTGTTGACAAAACAGTTGTGGCCTTAGTTTTAGAACTATCCCATCTGAAAATGGAAACCAACGAGAAAGTCAAGGATTTTAACATCCAATTCAATACTCTATTCAATAGAATCCCAGCCACCGCTAGACCCACTGACGAAGTTCTCATGGAGTTCTATGTCTTTGCTCTCCCTGTCCCTACAACGATGTGGGTTAAAAGGAGTAATGTGCAAACTTTACAAGATGCTATCAATGAAGTGGTGAAAATTGAAAATGAAATGATCAGCCTCACAACATTTCATTATACAACTGAAGTGAAGAAAGCCTCCCGATCATCCAAGAGAGTAGTGTGAGTGGCAACAAAGTGGCTGAGACCAAAGAAAAGGATGCCATAGATGTGGAAGGTTTGCATCGAATCATTAAGAAACTAACAAACATAGTCATCGATATGAAAAGAAATGCTAGAGAGAGTACAAGTGGGAAGGGAGGAGATTATAATAATAGAAAACCCTTCAAACCTTTTTATCGGAAGAAAATAGAAGGTGTTCATGGTCAACTTGCATTTCCTGCTCCACTTATGAAGGGGCTTTAAACATAGAAGAATTGGCTCTTATTGGATAGCTCCTCAATAAATAAGAACCTATACTAGAGCTTGAACCAGAACAAGTAGACGAGGAGGAATACCAAGTAGAAGAACCCTCGGATGAGAAAACCCAAATTAACATGCTGTGGGATTTCCATAGTGATGAGAATGACGACGAGGGAGATAACACCACAGAAATAAACGCTAATGAAATCCACACGCGCAGTAAAGGGTCGCTTCCACGAGCGACCAAGCCCTTAGACCGAACAAAGCAAGATGTTCGCCTTGTGAAAGCATCCACTCCCAGGGTTCTTGTCAAGAAGAGTAGGCCTGGCAGTCAACCTAAGAATACCCCTATTGCAAGTCACCCAAAGAAAGAAAATGCATCTCCCACTACAACGAAGGCTACTCAAGATGGTAAACTCCCACCTAAGAATGGAAAAACAGGTATGTTTACTCTACCCTATCCCATTTACAACATTGATTACAATATTGTGGATGATCTCAAGAAGTCCAGTGCTAATATCTCATATTTTGACTTGTTAAAACTAACGTAGCAAAGAGATTTGCTGTTGAAAGCTATGAATGAGCGGAACTGCAAAAACCCCTCCACCTCAAGCACCCAAACCAAGAAGCCAATGTCAAAACCTGTTAGTACCACTAGTGCAACCCAAATATCATTAGCTATGGAGGCCATATTATCTAAAATGAATTGAAAACCCCAAGATGTCAGCGCAACCATGATAGGGAGGAAATTGAAATCTATGACTCCACCGTTCCTCTTCACATTTGAAATTTTCAACATGAATGCCCACAATTGCTTGGTAGATTCAGGCGCCTCATCCACTGTTATGCCTTATGCTGTTGCTAAAAGACTTCAGGCCATACTTGAAAAAACTGGAACTCGAATCATGCAATTAGATAGGACAAATGTGAAAGTAATTGGAGAATTGAAGGATTTGTTGATTCGGATGGTTGCTAAACCACAATACACACAAGTCATTGATATAGTGGTAGTCGATATACCCGAGGCCTATGGAATGCTACTTAGCAGGGACTGGTCAGCGAAATTGAACGGATACTTCTCCACTGATTGGTCCCATCTCTTGTTGCCTCAGAAGGGAAAAGCTGATATGCTAAGAGTTGATAGGGAAAAATGCATGAAGTATGTGGTAAGAGAACTAAATGGTTCCAATGAACCTGTAATGTTTACCAACACCATCCTTGGGAACTATAGTTTCAATGTTTATGCTATAGAAACCTGTTTTGGAGAGTTTCATGCAGAAACCATTTAAGAAACTTTGACACACACACAGTTGGAAATTCCCTCCCATAATCCAATTGATGAGCTATCCTGTATTATAGTAGATAATAGGACTAATTGGTTAGATAGTAGTTCAATTTATGTAACATTAGATGCAATATTCTGGACACTCTATTTTGATGGCTCTCACTGCCTTGAAGGTGCAGGTGCTAGAAGTATTCTCATTGACCCACAAGGGAACCAACATCTAATGGCTAGTCGTTTGGAGTTCGCATGCACCAACAACATAGTGGAATATGAAGGCATGATGCAAGGCCTAAAGAAAGCCATTGGTGTGAATGTGAGAAATATTAAAGTTTTTGGAGACTCACAGATAATCGTAGATCAGGTAAGGAAAAGGATACATCGAAATTATCCACACCTGGTGAGGTACCAGCATGAGGTATGGGATTTAATTGATAGTTTTTATTCCTTTAATATTACATACATACCTCGACGCCAAAACCAATATTTTAATCTAATGGCTAAAATGGTTGCTAAACTTTTTCCTGATTTTAGATTGAAGAAAAATAAATGTTCTGTTGAATTGATTTTCAAACCGTCCATGCCTGATAACATCTCTAATTGGTAGGTTTTCAAAGATGATGAGTAAATCCTTGAGCTCCTTCACTATGAGAAGACATTCAAGACTGTAGTCATTGATGAAAAGGAGCATGACAATCTTATGAATGAAAGGGAAGATGAGGAAAAGGATCAACCCAATGTGATTCCAAAATCAGTGGTTAGGATGGAGCACTTGGATGACTTGCATGATAAATTCAAGAAACCTACTAATTGCAAAAAACACAGCTTGTCCATGAAGTATGAAATGGTCAACCTTGGGACTAAAAAGGACCCAAAAAATGTCAATCTGGGCCTAGGTTTCTCTCTGCAAGAAAAGGCTGCATTTGTCAAACTATTTAAAGAATACAAGGATGTCTTTGCATGGACATATGAAGACCTAAAGACCTTTGATTCCAGTATTATGCAGCATGTGATCCCTTTGGAAAAGGAGGCCAAGCCCTACCAACAAAAGTTGTGTAAGATGCATCCAAGCCTAGAACCATTGGTGAAGAAAGAACTGAACAAGATGTTGGATGCTAAAATCATATTCCCGGTCAGACACACTCACTGGGTAGCCAATCTCATGCCAATGAGAAACAAAAATGGATACATCAAGATGTGTATTGATTTCAAAAACCTAAACAGAGCATCTCAAAAGGATAACTATCCTATCCCTTCTATGGAACACATCCTTTAGTGCATCTCTGGGTCTGAAATGTTGTCCCTATTAGATGGGTTTTTAGGATATAATCAGGTACTGGTATCTCATGGGGATCAACTTAAGATAACCTTCAATAGCAAATGGGGCACCTACGCATACCATAAAATGCCTTTTGGGCTCATTAACACGGGTGCCACATTCCAAAGATCTATGGACATAGCCTTCCAAGGGTTGATGAACTGATCAGTAGTGGTGTACATGGATGACATCATTGTGTATTCATATCGTAGAAGGGATCATATTTATCACCTAAGGCAGATTTTTGAAATATGCTGAAGGTATGGAATTTCTTTGAATCCCAAGAAGAGCATCTTTGTAACCAGAGAGGGGAAACCACTGGGTCATATCCTTTCCAAAGACGGGATTGTGATTGATCATGAAAGAATACAAAGCATCATGAGAATAAAACCCCTTGCCAGTAAAAAAGCCATGCAATCTTTCTTCGGGAGGATTAATTTCATTAGAAAAATCATCTCAGGCTTCGCAGAAATAGTACACCCCTTGCAACTGATGATGAATAAAGACATTGTGTATAAATGGAGCGATGAATCCAAGGAAGCATTTTGGTGAATCAAGGAAGCCATTGTTGAAGCTCTTGCACTAGTCAGCCCTGATTTCAACAAAGGATTCATCTTATACACCTTTGCTTCCAACCTTTCATATGCTACAATTCCACTCAAAAAAATGATGATGGCAATGAAGTCCCCATTTCCTACATGAGTTCGAATCTCCAAGGAGCGGAACTAAATTACCTAGACGTGGAGAAATAGGGCTATGCAATTTTCAAGGCCGTTAAACATTTCCAGCCTTACTTACTAAAGAGAAAGACCAAAGTCATCATGTCCCATCCTACTATAAGAGCCCTCTTCATGCAAAAAGAAATGGGTGAACGAAGAGGGAACTGGATAACCGTCCTTCAAGAGTTCTACCTAGAGATAAAGCCGACACAAATAGTTCCAGGGTAGGGACTTTGAAGGCTAGCGACATAAGGCTTAGCAGACCAAAAGGAGGCATCTGAAGAATCAGGAACCCTGAGCATGAAATATGCACAAAGGGAACTCAGGGAGGAGCTCATATGGAGTAACAAAGCGCTGATGTATGAGCAAGAAGCATCAGAAACCTTTTTGGACCCTGAGTCATGGTACCACGACATACGCTTCTATCTAGTGCAGGGTTCATGTCCTAAACACATGGATGCATCACAGAGGAGAGCACTCAGATTGAAATCCAATCTGTATCATTTGGCCGACAGCATCTTATATAGAAAACATAATGATGGAATCTGACTAAGGTGTTTGGAGAAAGATGATGCCAACCATGTATTTAAAGAAATGCATGATGGCCCAGCAGGTGGTCACTATGGTGGAGAGAACACTACTCACAAAATATTGAAAGTCGGATATTATTGGCCCACAGTGTTCAAAGGCTCGCATGCCTATGCTCACAAATGCAAGGTGTGCCAAACTGTCACATGACGAGAAAGAAAACCTATTGTTCCTCTCATGCCTATTATGATTTATCGATTGTTCCAGCAAGGGGGCCTAGACATCATAGGCAAGATCACTCCAAACTCCTCACATCAACATAAATATATAATCACAGTGAATGATTACTTAACCAGATGGACCGAAGCCATCCCACTCCGAAAGGTGAATGAAGATGAGGTAATATCATTCATTGAGAAATTCATTATCAATAGGTATGCCATCCCTGATGCTCTCATCTTTTATAAAGTTTCTTACTTTTTATTCCTAATACTGGTTGAGTTTTCCATTGATATGTCAATCCACATAAAATATGCAGCAAACTATTACCCCTAGGGAAACAGAGTTGCAGAGTCTTCCAATAAGAATCTTATCTGCATAATTCGCAAGTCATTCGATGATAATCAGAGGAACTGGCACAATGCCTTGAAAAATGCCCTTTGGACCGATAGGGTCACCCCTAAAGTGGCCTTAGGAAACTCCCCACACTTCCTCATCTATGGACAGGAAGCCATCTTTCCCCAAAACATTTCCCTTCCATCCTTACAGCTCTCCCAAGCTTCAAGAGGAACCCCTTCAACCCTGCTTTAAGAAAGGATCGACCAACTGATGAAGCTAGAGGAATTAAGGGATAGAGCTAGAATTAAATTAAAAAATCACCAAATGATTGTAAAAAAATGGTTTGATCATCATCTAGCGGGAGATAAATATTTCCAAGTAGGGTAGCTAGTCCTGAAATGGGACAAGCTAAGTGATCCAAAGGGTAAACACAAAAAATTCCAACACCTATGGCTGGGCCCATTCCAAGTTGTTGAAAAAATTATTCAAGAGACTTACAGGTTGAAAACATTACAGGGAGAGACTGAAAAGCTCCCTGTTAATGGCGAGCATTTGAAGAGATACTTCTAGTAGCCACCGCACTGGTGGTTTCCTCCTGAGTAGGTTAGAGTTCATTTCATTTTGTTGTTAGTCTAGTTGTATTTCTGTCCTCTCTTTTGTTTTATGCCAAGTCTATTTTCCTGTTGTTTTGAATTACATTCCTTTTCAGCCAGCTGATTGTAGTCCTCCAGTCTCATTCTACCTTTCAGATTTTCCCTCATTCACTACTTTCAGCCTTTCCCTTCCTCATTGACTTACTAATGATTCTGTTGTTCCTGAATCCATCTTTGCCCCACAAATCAAACAAACTTTCTATCAGCCCATGAGCACTTGAGAATCAGTAGTGGAATGCAAACCGAAACCCCTCATTGGCATCCATTGGGAACTGTGTGAGATCTATTGATAATATTGATATCTGGAGCATGTAGGGGTATCTTTATAAAACAAAAAATGTGTAACTATAGCTGGACTGGCATGGAGGAACGCTGAATTTAAATAAATCTCACTCAGACCTAGCATATACTTCCTTGTAAGGTTTACAATCATTCTCCATTGGTCCCATCCACCACACTAAATGGTCCAATACCTGTTACTCACAAGTAAACCTCCTTTCATGGGCTAAGCTCATTGTCTCACACCCTATGGAAAATCTAATTGTGCTCTAGTCCTTGTGCCTGAAACTGGAAGGACTTATCTAAAAGGAAATGAAATGTCAAGTCCTTGTGCCAATTTGGAAGGATAGGTTGTTTGGGAAGCTAGTTAGAGTAAGGAATATTGCTGGACTTAGAGTACCAGTTGACATAGCAAGCCCAATTTTGCTTAAGCGGTTTAAAAATATGGCATGATCCATGACTATGCCCCATTCAATCAATGAAAATATGGCACTGAAATTCTCATATAAAGTGCAAGAAAAACATGTCTAAATCAAGTTGGATGAGCAATAAAGAGCTGAGGTACACACCTAAACAGGTATGAATAGACCAGTGATGGCCCCAAAGGGATTTTTGAAAGTGGGAAACAGGTAAAGGAAGGTCAATAAAACCCATAATACTACTATTGGAGAATGCCTGTCAAAATCATATCAGCAAGTCGAAGTTACTTGTCTCTATCCCTCCTGAAGCGGTTAATGTTTAAGTGAAACCCATGCTTGTCCATCTATATAGTTTGCGTTTCAAGTTTATCTTAACATCCTGATGTTTTATTGATATGAAGGTTATTTGGAAATAGAGATAACTGGTTTGCCCAGTGGTTTGCCATTTGTTGTGGCCACAACTACCGCCCTATTGAAATAGGTTCTTACAACAAATTTTTAATGGGTCCCCTAGAAGTTTGATTTTTCATCTTTCAGAATGATTTGTTTTATCACATGGATGTTAACTCCTTGCTAAGTCAAATTTTTAAGGCTTGATGGCTAAGCCATTAAAATAAACCTCTACTGCATGGCTCATTCATTACATAGCCTGTCCCTTTATTCTCTCCCTTCATCGAGATCTTTCAATCTTCACAAAAATGCATGGTACATTGGCACCTGCAAAAACCATCACCCTTACCCTTATTATAATCCTTTGTTTGTTTAACTCGCAAAACCCCCATCATGTCATTATTCCCATTACAATGCCTTATAGCGAAAATCCTTCATAAAGCATGCATAAACCCTTTCAGGCCCATCGCAAATAACACAAAGCATTCATGGCTTTCAGACCCGACGGGCTTTATTAACTCAAATGTACATTTCGGGTCTAGATCCCCATCACAGATCGCTATCAGCCTAGCCCCAAAGCTATGTGCATACATAGTGCACCTCTGTCTGTTGGACCCGCCGACCCTATTAAGCATATCATATATATACATCGGGTCTATTGTTAATCGCTTATCGCTATTAGTCTTGTATCAAAGATCATATACATATAGCGTGCTTCCATCAACTAGACCCGATGGTTTTATCAACCACGATGCGTATATATATCGGGTCCAGAAGCCCCATCACATATCGCATATCGACGGAGCCTAGGGGTCATGTAGTTAGCGGAGAGGCGAGAGATGAACCTGGTAATGATTATATGCCCAATTATATAAAGTTTGAGGTCCGGCTTGAGCACTTGGGGTGGCATTTCCTGTGTTTTCATGTGTTTTCCAAATTTTCCGAAATTACAAAGGATCAGGTTTTCAGTGTAAAAGCCAGGCCTATGGAGCCTCGATAGTGCAATTGTGCATCGGGGAAGTGGAGGGCATGGGTCTTGTGACCTAAGAAGGGGCCGATACTTGATTGCGATGGAAGGAAGCCCTCGAAAAATGTGCCAATCCTATGGGTTGAGTGGGACATTGTATATTGACTGTGTATCACGCATATATCCTTTCATACTTGTTTCATAGTTTTATAAAATAAATGAAGGTAGCGTTTAGGTTTGTTTGAACATTTGTGCTCTATTGTTCACAATCATCAAGCTAATGATAGCTATCCTTACAGGTGAGAAGCAAAGGACGCAAGATGGGATTCGAAGGGTCATGTATGTAGAAGTGCTGCATTTACGGCTCTGGCTGCAAGTGTTCTGGGTCGGAACCCCACACGTTTCCTGTACATTCTGAAAGGAATCGACCCAGTCGTTATACTTTCTACGTGCCAGCGATCACGCTTATAATTCTGCCTCTTGGTGTTGTATACATATTTGGGCACTGCAACCCCAATCATATATGTCCATAAACCGAGCACTTTTGAGTCCCTAAAATTGTTGTTTCACACCCTAAAGGAACAAGGTCAGCTGATTACATCATCTCCCAGAAGTTCTCCATGGAAAACTGCTCAGAACTGGTCAAAACTGGACTATACAAATTGCTCAGTGCTAAGGTGTGATGCATCTCACCTGCCACATGCAAAACGTGTGATGCATACTGAAAATATCTTCTGTAGAGTATGATGGGTGAGAGTATACAAATGGCAGAGATAGTTTGCAAGGTGGATGATCATGGAATCTTCTAGAAACTTCTCCTATGACACTTGCCTCTCTGAATTCGCCTAGGGATGAGTAAGAGATCATGAATCTCCAAGTGGAACCAAGAACTATCAGAGACAAGACACTAATCAAAATCCCAGAAGCTGACTCACCCCCCTGCAAACATCTATATATGGATCCCTCATCCCAGAGATCCATAGTCTGGAATTTTGTATCTTGTAAGGAAGCGTTGTTGGTTTCCTGGTGGAACATCATAGTGTTCGGTGATCTAAGCTTTTCATGAGGTGAAGAAGGGCTTTCATGCGGGGAGGATGACGCATGTAATCGACCATCAAGAATAGTAGGATTATTTTCTTTGACTGAAAATGATAGTTGCGACACTTCCAAATCAAAAGATGACAATTCGACTAAGCTACTTCTTTGTAAAGGAGAACTGTAAATGGCGAACAATACATAAAAGACATTCGCAATTCTTTGTACAATCAAGGCTAGAATTTTGTATCTTGTAAGGAAGTGTTGTTGGTTTCTTGGTGGAACATCATAGTGTTGGGTCATCTAAGCTTTTCATGAGGTGAAGAAGGGCTTTCATGTTGGGAGGATGATGCTGGGTCAAATCAATGGGTTCTAATCCTCTCTTCTAATCTTTCTATCAATAAAGCTATTCAAGTTTTCCTCCACATTCTTGTATGTTTGATGATATATGCATTTATGTGGTCAATATATATCTGATACTATACTGTTTATGATTGTAGATCTCTGTACTTTGAAGGTATTATGCTGCTTTGACTTTACAGGTACTCCTTGAAGTGGGGTAAGCAAGGAAGGAGCAGGAAAGATCTGTTAGAGGGGAGAAGGAACAAGCAAAGAACCAAGCGAAAGATTGAGGTTGGTATTCTTTTCTCCTCTCCCATCTACTTCTCATAAAGGAAATTGAAAGTAACTTTAGTTTGTTTGTTTCTAAGATAGCTACCTATCTTAGTGGGACTAGCAGCTTTGAATGGACACTAGATTTCCCAATAACAAAATCGTGACTCCACTGGGGAGCAAATAGCTTGTTTGCTTTTCTATATTTGTTTGCTTTATAAACTACAGACCGAGCCTGAAGTTAAGCCAGCTAGCCTTCGAATTGCATTTTCTATGCAAGTGAAAAGTAGATCAATGCTACTTCAGTCCATCTCCGGGTTTTGTTTATAAACTGAACAATTGATTTGCAAACATCCTAATTGCCCTGGTGGTGGCTCAAGTAACCTCATTAGATCAGCCCCTATGATTTGCATTTACTGACTATCATTAGCTCGGCCTAAATCCCTGAACTAAGCTGCAAAATGTGACCAAGAACCAAGTTGAAGTCTCATCCCTGGACCATCACACCTTCTCCTCTTGGCAATCTGGATGCATCGCACCTCCCATGTGTAGTAGGTGAGATGCATCCCTGTTTCCCTGTGTTACGTGTGCGATGATCAGATATGACTGTTTCTACCTCCTGATTTTGGTTTTTGTTCACTCTCTTCAGCTTTATTCAAGAGTTTTGCTGTCTGTGATCAGTGTCCCACTGTGGAAACTCCCTTCCTTTGCATTATTCATCCTCCATTGTACAAAGAATTGTGATTGTTTTTTATGTATTGTTTTCCATTTACAGTTCTCCTTTACAAAGAAGTAGCTTAGTAGAACTGTCGTCTTTTGATTTGGAAGTGTCGCAAGTGTCATTTTTAGTCAAATAAAAGAATTCTACTATTCTTGATGGTCGATTACACTGTTACTCTTGTATTTGATTTGAATTAATAGTTTTTCAAGTGTTGAAAGCAGTTTTCAATTCAAAATCGCAAAGTGTCGTCATTGTCTTCCTTTTGTCTTTTGAAGAGAAAATTGTTAGTGCTATCTCTTTGAAAAGATAATTCAAATTTGCACTTAGCATTATTTTTGTCATCCACACATTAAGAAAGCGGAAAACAAATACATGCATGTGCATTTGCATTTAGACTTCTTGTTGATTTTGATTTAGGACAGTGCATCTAGTGTGTGCTCTCTGCTCTATGTTGAAAGAATCTCGCTTCTCTTTCCTTAGTAACTAGGATTTTCATTGCAAAAAGAAGAATAAATGATTGTTTATCATCTTAGATTGAATTTTAGGAATTGTATATCTACATCACGTGGTGAACCTTAAAGGAAAACTTCTTAAGAAAGATCAATTGTAAAATAAATTCAATGAACATAAAAACGCTTTGGAACCTAATGCAAAACATTTAGAAGTCTAAGCTAGAGATGTATTCCAGCGTTGTAAAGCTTGGTAACTATCGCTATCATCGTAGGTTGGGTGATTCCTCCTCTTTGAGACTAGAAGTTCCAGTACGGACTTGTGCTCCCACGTACCATCGAGTATATATTGGGGGACCACAATAGGCTATATCCTTTATCCTTAGGAAGCCGTGTCTACCGCCCTATCGATTGCAATGCACTGAACACAGCATTCGGGAAGATTGATTGTCGTACCATAAAAAGTGTTCTGCAGTTTTGCGATTGGTTTTGTAATCCCTCTGTCTAGATTTCCATAGTAGTCTCTTTCATTCCTTTTCAGACTCCTTAAAGGAAAAGGTCCATCTGAGCACTTTCCACTTCAGGCTCATTAAAAATCGAAGATGACTAGAGTCATCTTTAGCTTTTTCTTGACTCTTAAAAATTGAAAAAGCAAGTTGTGTCAAAGCGTCATAAAATTTATTTTAGTCGGAATAATGCACTGTTCCCTCGTTGGTCTTAGGTTGAGAAAACGGAGTCCACCAACCAAGGATTTCTCCTTGGGGGAAATCCTAGTCCTTTATTCTCTTGGGGAGATGTTGGTGCACCTCATACGGCCACATTGTCTCTTCCAGGACTGACAATCAGCTTGCCAATATGGCTCTTCTTGACCTCTGTCATTCAAAGTACCGCGATTCCTGAGCAATCAAATCAGCAACTAGATGATACTAGAGTTACCCCCCAACCTTCTACTTCGTTTGTTTCTCCCTCCCCTCCTTCCTCTTCGCTTGGTGAAGCTAGTAAAGCTAAAAACAAAGTAATTGAGAAGAAGAAGAAAGGGAAGGAGAATAAGGAGAAGGAGCCAAAGGAAAAAAGGGGCAACCATGCATCATCTAACAAAAATCCACACACTGCACCGTCCAAACCTAAATCTCCATGTGTCATTTGCAAAGGAGACCACTATCATCGAGATTGTCCTTGCATCCCTCGGATCTTAAGGGACTGGTCTCCTCATTTGCACAATCCAGTGTCGTCAACCTCTAATGATCATGTTGAGAGTACACTGTCAACTAGTGAAAACGAAGTCTCTAGGCAGAAAGGAAAATATAAATTTCCTTGTAGGCTGTGTGAAGTTGATCATGCCATCCACCATTGTCCCTTCCTGGATGAAGCTAAAAGAGTCTTGAATAACCATCCTGCTTCACCACTACGGTTTCCTCCTGGATACAAGAAACTTTTGCCGAGTCCATTGCTAGTTGAAAATCTGACTGACACACCTTTGTGGTTGATCAAAGCAACTATCATTGAAGAGAAACCCTCTGAGCCCACACCGGACCAAATTCATCAGGTTGAGATAGCAGTCGACCCAGTCTTGTCTTCGGAAGGTCCATCTTCAGATGATATATCCATCAAAGAGAATGAGAATGACACCGTTCAAAGTTTTTTCGTAAACTCAGACTTCGATGAACATGAGGGCAATCTACCCATTCCTTTACTGCATGAAGGAAGTTCATCAAAGTCATATCCGGCCATTTACTCGGTCCCACCTCAGAGCAACCTAGTTGTTTCCTTCGATTGGAATCTACTAGGCAGACCCTATCTACCGTCTAATATACCATTTTGAATCATTGTACAAGCTTACAGAATGATCATGGTCAGTATTATCATAGATGAAGGGGATTCTGTGAGTATCCCTTCCTCAACTGCTTGGAAAGTGATTGGTTCACCATCGCTTCTACCTGAGATGTGAAATCTAACAAGCTTCGACAAAGGAACCAGTCGACCGTTAGGGATCCTTCAAAATTTGCCTATAACTTTGAGAAGGAAAACCGTTTATCTGAAAGTAATGGTAGTCTAAGGACATCTAGATTATAATCTACTCCTTGGGCGTGACTATATTTATAGAATGGGAGCCATTGTCTCCTCACTCTTTCGAGTAATGTGTTTTACACATGAAGGTAGAGTGGTCCAGCTCGTAGACCAGCTTTCATTCCCTAGCTCACACATAGCTAATAGTCAAATGCCATCCCTAACTGGTCTTTTCACGCAAGGAATGTTTCGTCAATCTCCAATCCGTCCACCTGATGAGTGCGAGTAATTCGGTGATTATGACTGGAACCCAGGGGGCATGCACCCTGGTCTACTTCGGAAGGAAAACCTTGGGTATAGAGTAGGTTTCTGCGAAAGGATATATGACTAGTCTGACACACCCGTCCATTTAGGAAAATGGGATTAGACTGGAATAAGATTCCCTCGTCAAAGTTATGTGAGTGGAGGCGACTATGCCATTCACCTTTGTCTACTTCGATAGACATCGCCAAGGAAGTGTCTTGTCTGCGATGCAAATGGAGAAATCTTGCAAATGCGAGAAATTTCATATGGTAACCTGGAAACTCTACTTCGCTATACTTGGGGGCATGCAAACCTTTTTGTACACAAGTGAAAAGCAACCAGCGTAACGCTAAATCCATAGTCTTTGCTAAATTTAACTGCTTAGGTTAGGTGATTGGTCGTATCGACCATTCACCTTTGCAGGGGCCAAATGGCACCGGCAAAGTAAAGGAAGAATTTTCCTACCTAACCTTAGTAGTTAAATAACCCCTAGGACAGTAGTTGGTCATTTCGAGCTTGCATGCTAAAGTCATCAGAGCAAAGTTTTGAATGGTTCAAGCTCATTAAAAAATGAACCATGCAACGAGCAATGTTTCTGTAAAGTTCAAGCTCGTTAAAAAATAAACCTAGCCACGAGCAGTTTTACGCAAAGTTCAAGCTCGTTAAAAATTAAACCTAAGCAATGAGCATATGTTCCACCAGAGTTTAAGCTCATTAAAAAATGAACCAATCTCCGGTAAATAGCCATTGTGAATGCATTATCATCAGCTTTTGAGCCTTGGTCGTGTTCTTACCATCACCTCCACTCTGTTTTAGCCGATCATATGCCTCAATTTGATTGTTTACCCTTTTGATGAACAGCTGCAATGAGTGATTCTGTTAGCCATCCTTGTAACACTGCGGTGATTGGAAAATTCCAAACCTTACTTGGAACCAGCTACTACCCGAAAATATCACTCGTTCCTCAAAAAACGAGTCTCCTTTAAGCTCTTTTCATCTGACTCGTAAAATATGAAAAGATTGTCGAGCAATAGGCCTCTCCAGCTCATTAAAGCTATCGAAAGTGATATCCCTCCTCTAGATTTTAATCTTTTTGGACATAAGGGATTATTACACAAAAAGATTGAGTGCTTGTCTTGTTCGGCTCGTTAAAACTATCGAAAATTCATCCCTTTCGTATTATTTTATACTTTTTTCAGACTTAAGGGATTATATGACGAAAAAGGATTACTGGAGTTTCATTTCCATCCCTTTTCAGACTCTCTAAAATTGAAAAAGGACAAGTTGTATTTGTCGTTAAACTCGTTAAAACCAATAGCAACAAACTTGTCCATGCAGACAAGAACGAGTTTCATTGTCGCTAGGCTCGTTAAAACATAGTGACAGGTTTGCCTGAAGGGAGGATTATAGAACAAGCATATGTTAACCTCCTCAAGATTGACAAAAATAAAGAGGTACTAGTCAACAATGACTGGGGAAAAAATGGGAAGAAAACTTGAAGAAACTTTATTAGTAGCAAGTCGCTCTTGAACATGACACTTTCACTCCATCGCCATGATTGAGTCAGGTAGGGTTATTACGTTCACCAGTCATATTACCATTGGTCCACCATACCATCCATTTTTGGGGTTAACACTACCAATCCATTTCAGTGTCACATATATGTTCAAGAGAAGTCACTTAGAGAATTCACCAACCCAGCTTGTGTCTCATCCATTGCAATACCTTCACCCTTCATTCTTTCATGACCGCCACCCTGAACCATGTATCATCAGATCATTTTCACCTCAACAAAATCATTTGTTCTGTTTTGTGTCGTAGATGTGGGATTCATTAAGGCCCTCTTATGACGGGTCACTTCTTGTCGACGGCAGCTCATTATCCAAGAAGTCGACCTAGGAACCACCCTTTCAGTAATTTGAAGCTTGCATGCCTCAATGGTAAGTTTCTCACTTCTGGTAACAGGCTTACATCAATGGCCTTCGACCGAAAGATTTTGCGTGGTGTTCGATGCCAAGTCCCATTTTCACACCACGTGCATTGTACTATTGTACCTTGAGGGTCATCATCATTATCGGTGATTCCTCTCGTGCCCATTAACAGCTTATATCATTGGCTAGTAATCAGGCAATGTCTTTCCATGTTTGACTCCAGATCATCTTTTCACATGGATCAACTCGTACTTCAGGCGAAGATTGAACGAGTTTGAAGACCCCGGATCTAGTTTCATCCATCCGGGCTGCAATATATTTAGGAAAATAATGACATCAAATCTACATCATTGCTACACAGATGATCATCCAAATCAAAGGATGATGGCTCTATCAGAATCATCATTCTACCACATAGACGGTTGTCTATCCTATGTACATGAAAATGAATTTATAAAGTTGAGCATGGGAATGACCGCCTCATCTAGATCATGAAAATGTTATGAAGATAATGTATTGTATTTTATCTTATTACAGGTCGCCTTCTAGTTAGAAAAACCTCGGATCCTCATGATAAAGCATTTCACCTGACATCAAAGATTTACAACCTCATGCTTTAGGGGGCAACTGTTATACACATATTTGGGAATTACAACCCCAATCATATATGTCCATAAACCAAGGGCTTCTAAGTCCCTAAAAGTGTTGTTTCACACCCTAAAGGAACAAGGTCAGTTGATTACATCATCTCCCAGAATTTCTCCATGGAAAACGGCTCAAAACTGGTCAAAACTGGACCATACTAACTGCTCATTGCTAAGGGTGCGATGCATCTCACCTGCCACATGAAAAAAGTGTGATGCATACTAAAAATCCCTTTTGTAGGGTGTGATGGGTGAGAGTAGACAAATGGCAGAGACAGTTTTCAAGGTGGATGATCATGGAATCTTCCAGAAACTTCTCCTGTGACATTTACCTCTCTGAATTCACCCAGGGATGAGTGAGAGATCATGAATCTCCAAGTGGAACCAAGAACTATTAGAGAGAGGACACTAATCAAAATCCCAGAAGCTGACTCACCCCCCTACAAACATCTATATATGGATCCCTCATCCCAGAGATCCAGAGGCTGGAATTTTATATCATGTAAAGAAGTGTTGTTGGTTTCTTGGTGGAACATCATAGTGTTGGGTGATCTAAGCTTTTCATGAGGTGAATAAGGGCTTTCATGCCGGGAGGATGACGCGTGTAATAGACCATCAAGAATAGTAGGATTCTTTTCTTTGACTGAAAACAACACTTGTGACACTTCCAAATCAAAAGACGACAGTTCGACTAAGCTATTTCTTTGTAAAGGAGAACTGTAAATGGCGAACAATACATAAAAAACATTCCCAATTCTTTGTACAATGAAGGCTGGAATTTTGTATCTTATAAGGAAGTGCTGTTGGTTTCCTGGTGAAACATCATAGTGTTATGTGATCTAAGCTTTTCATGAGGTGAAGAAGGGTTTTCATGCTGGGAGGATGACGCTGGGTCAAAGCAATAGGTTGTAATCCTCTCTTCTAATCTTTCTATCAATAAAGTTATTCAAGTTTTCCTCCACATTCTTGTATGTTTGATGATATATGCATTTATGTGGTCAATATATATCTATTCCTATATTGTTTATGATTGTAGATCTCTGTACTTTGAAGGTATTATGCTGCTTTGAATTTACAGGTACTCTTTGAAGCGGGGTAAGCAAAGAAGGAGTGGCAAATATCTGTCAGAGGGGAGAAGGAACAAGCAAAGAACCAAGCGAAAGATTGAAGTTGGTATTCTTTGCTCCTCTCTTATCTACTTCTCATAAAGGAAAACAAAAGTAACTTTAGTTTGTTTGTTTCTAAGATAGCCACCCATCTTAGTGGGACTAGCAGCTCTAAATGGACACTAGATTTCCCAATAACACTAGGTACTCGATTTGCATATCTGAAGTAGTGGGAAGATGAAGAGGCAGGACAGACCTAGAGTCATGGGGCATTTGCATAAGTATTACCTCTGAAGAGGAGAAATGGCTTTTGATTTTCGAGAAGAACAGTTTTGCTTGATTGTGAATAAGGAGGACTATTTTGGGGAAGAAGGAGCCTTTAGTTTCAGACTTACTAAATTGTTCTTTTATATGTTTTGGATCAGAGTGTTGTTGTTGGCATGAATGTAAATGTGATTTGTATTTATGCATATTGATGACTTACAGCTGACTATTAGTCTTGTTAAATTGAATGTGATTCAGTTTCATGGTTAACTTGTGAATGGTCTCTGATTTGAAACTAAGTTAAACATCAGTTGCAAGTTTAATTTCATAAAAGAATGTGGATTCCTATTTGAGTGATTGGATTGCAATTTATCTTTAATATAGTCTTGTCCAGCTACAAATTCAATGATTGATTCTTTTGGACTTGAATCTATACATGATGTTTAATCTTCTTTATCATGTTCCTGCCGAACATATATATGATGTTTAAACCTCTGTATTATGCTTCTACAGGATAGATTAAGATAGTTAAGACTAGATTAGAGTAGTTAGAAGTAGTATAGATAGGATTCAATACATAAAGGTTAGTTGTTTTATTTTTGTTGATTTAATTGAAGTCTTCCTCCTCGAAGCAATCTTTCAACATGTTCAAACAATTTACGGGGTACCTTAAAACCCATCGGAGCTAGCCATTCCAAACGAAAGTAGGTCTAATTGGGGCTTGCGATTGGGTTAGTTCCTGTTGTTGGCATTGCACACATTAGCCATGTCAACAAGTCCCCACCAGGCCTAGTCTGTGTGGCAGCGTCATCGAGTCACCCTTGTTCAGAGCATTTGTGATGAATCACCCTTGCATTCTTGGATTCTATTTCATGTCCCATTATATCATGTCATAGTACTCCATCCATATTTGCATACCATTCATCCTGTGTTTCTCATTTTGGCCTCCAGTCATACTGTCTCCATCCACATCATAGTTGAGTCCATCGCTACCAGGTCAAACATCAACTTTATGCTCTCACAATGGAAGTCGTCTATTTGTCCCTCAATCCCACTTTTCCCCATTATCTCTGGTGTCAGTCCATCAGTCACATTACTATTTTCCCTCATGCCTTAGTTCGGGATCCTCATTGCCTCTTCTATCGGAGGCCCTATTCTATCGACATCAACTCATTTATTTCATAAGAACAACCTAGAGGGTGGTGTATCTTGGTTCCAGCTTCCATTCTTCTTCAGCACCTCGAATTGAGAAGAGGGTCTCATTATTTCCCTTTGACTTGGTTGTTTCATGTTCATGATTCATACACTTGATGGTCCAGTGATGCAGTATATTGTACTAGTGATTCTTGGGTGTGTGTGAGATGTTTCAAACCTCATGAGGGCGACATTTCAGACCTCATGAGGGGGTGGCCCTTTAGGCAGGCCCCCCACATGACCGAATGCATTCCTATTATGCTACAACCTTAGATCCAGTTCTACAGTGTTGATGGGTTTGGTTCCTACCGATCACAATGCTCATAGCATGCACATCTCCTTCAGATGATCCATTCAGTTTTGCAGAGCCCTTCCCTATTCAGCAAGGCTTCTTCTATTGTTCTACCCTCCCTCCCACCCATTTTTTAGGGAAGGGTGATTATATCGCATATGCTCAGATATTATTGTATTTAGTCCTTGCTCATGTTTTTTGAGGTGCATTATGTATATGGGACACATTGTATTATTTTCTGGCTCTGTTATGCCAACATGTCATGTACCATTCAGCATGTACTTCATTGCTTAGTTTTATGTTTCTAGGTGAACCATTATTTTTGTACAAAGTTATCTCGACAGGTATGGGTATGTCTCCCCTGCCTCATTAAGGTCTGGTACCACAAAATAAAAGGGGACTTGCATTAGTCTCGGCCCCTCTGTCCCTATCCTCTTTCAATTCAACTTTATTGGTCTCTCTCTCTCTCTCACTGACTCCCCTATGTTGTCTAGTGATTGTTTTTTTACAACGTACTTTGGTCATATGTTTTGCTCCTAACACTCCTACATTGGGGGGCAATCTATTATCACCAAAAAATTAATCATCTAGCCTAAGTTACTAGATGGATCGAAGTACACCATGTAAAGCTAATTTTACCATACTAATATTGCTTTCACTATGAGAAATTACTTAATGAACCATGTTTGCTAAGTAATTTATAGCTAAACGCATGAAGAATAATTAAATAAATCACTATTTATTCGATTTTCTTATAGGAATAATTAATTAAACCATTGTTCAATTATTATTCCTTGTCATATTTGACCCAATCATGAAAAATAAACAGATAATTTATTAATTATCTTATTTTTCTCTAAGAATAATTAATTAATCACTAATTAATTATTATTCTTTGTCAAATTTGACTAAATCCATTAGGAAAAATTAAATAAATCATTATTTGTTTAGTATTCCTTAACTAATTCCTTGAGATGATAAATAAATCAATTGTTTATTTATAATTTCTAAATAAAAGTTTAAATACTTTTTCCATTCTAAACAAATATAATAAAATATTCTAGATGGTTATTCCGAGAATGGGATCAATAATATTTTATTATTGGTCATTATTCATGGATAACTCAATATTTTGTTATAAATAGAAGGGTTTTTCATTCATTATTCACTTTTGATTATTTTCATTGTTGCACTCACTGTTGTAACTCTGATTATTTTCATTTTCGCACACCATATTTTTGTTGGGTTTGCACATTATAGAGGAGAAAGACTCTACACAAGCTGAAGACGTTTGAGGATAGCCAAGAACCCATCCCATAGAGGGGGACTAGTAACATTTATTTGTTCCCTTCACAGGTGTTATAATAAAATTATTCTTTGTATATATGGTTTCCATTGGATTATTGGAGTTATTACTCTTTCTTTTTTCTATTTAACTATGATTGTGGCATAGATCTAGACTTTGGCAGCTTTTGTTTCTATCAGTTGTTGTAGATCTACAATGTTTAGCAGCCATTTATATTGTTGAGATTTTTTTCATCAACAATATTAAGTGGGTTCTTTTCATACATCTTTGAGAATAAAACACTACAATAGTAATAGTGGAAATATATTCAACATCATCAAAAACCCCATCGGCAAATTGTTGATACCACAAAAAATCACTACAAACAATTTTTTTTTGTTTTTTTGTTTTTTTGTTTTTTTCGTTGTTTTGTTTTCTTCCCTTTACACCCAATTGACATGCAAGATCATGAAAATTGACAACTATAACATCAAATTCCAAAAATCACCTCTATATTTTATCAGAAATGTGCCAAAATTCCCTTTGTTTTTTTTTGTCAATTTTGAGAACTCGTAAAGCTATCAATAATGTCATACTTTAACAAGACTACAAATTCACCTCAAAAAAACTATAAAGCTTAAGAATTTTTGGTTTCCCATAGATTCTTAATGGTGTTGAATCCATATCCAACATAATAAAAAAAAAAGGAGATTGAAACACTCCCATGATTGGATTTCTTAAAAAAAAATCACTGGATATCATATAAAATTGTTTCATCCGAGTAGAATTGTAGCCTCAATAGAGAACACCATTACTAATAGCTACAAATAGTAAAGTGTGCAATGACATTCAAAAATATATATTATTCCAACACATATTCAACTACTCTCCGCGACAAATTGAATTGAAAATTGGTCCCACTACTTTGTAAAATCGAACCAAATTTGATTTATGAATAACTTGAAACAACTTTTTCTCGCAAAATTTGACACACATTTATGACACAATGAAAACCGTATTGCACATAGACACATTTAATTTTAAACCCGTTGATTTTTGCAAACGCAAAAATAATTTAATTACTGAAAGTTAAAACTCAGAAAACTGTCAATAATAGCCACAAAATAGTAAAGTTGCCTTCTATGATGAATCAAATTGACAGTTGTTCCCCACTACTTGGTAAAACCAGATTCATAAAACTATCAATAATAGCCACAAAAAAATAAAGTTACCTTGTAAGATGAATTGACTTGATAGTGGTTCCCCACTACTCTATAAAACCAAACCAAAATTGATTTGCAAATAACTCGATACACTCATTTTCCATGGTATTATACCAAAAAACTTGCAGAGTATTGTAGAGTAGACCAAAGCTTGTAGAGTGTTGTCGAGTATTATAGAGAAAAGATTGGCGAACGAAAAACTTGCAGTATTGCCAAATGCAAACAAGAAACCGAAAAAGGTAAATCAATTTAGAATCTTGTAGTATTGTACAACTTATGTATATCTGCACTACTGCTATCATCCAAGTCTAGCATCCTAGATAATAGTTTATGTATGGCAACAAAAGATTAGACAATACTTCAAGCTCTTAAATGAAATTTGCAAAGAGAAAATGTTACACACCCCATTATTTTCTCTATCATTGCAAATAACATTTCTCCCCTCACTACTCTAGCTATTCCAAATATTTTCAGTATTATTTCCCTAGAAATCACCACCTGCCTCTATTTTGCATCTGAAACATAGTAAAAAGATAAAACCACCATCCAAATTTTTCATTGTCCCGACATTCGCACTTTGATTAATATAAAATAGAGCTACAGATAAATAGAAGTATCATAGCATTCAATTCACTGACTAATTTTTTTGTACACTTTCAACATAACACAAATGCACATGTGCGAAACCACAAAGCAATGCTCTTATGCTCTAGACTCAACAATTCCATTTCGTCAATCATTGGAATTTGAAACTAATATTAATAAATGTCGGTCCCATATATCATGGGTAGGAAGCATTTTTTCTCCACACGTGCTACCTCTGAACAACATAGTCCATCGTGTGCAAAAGGATTTCAAGATTTCATTGTACGCATTTCTGCATCCTACAGAATCTATTAATAATTAAACTAATCTCAAAACGCATTACAATTAAAAGACCCCCTTGCATGTCCCTCATTCCACACATGTTCCACGCACGCATTTGTTCTCAACAAAACCTTCACACATGCACAACCATCTCCACACAACTTCATCCGCACAACTACTTCCACACTCAATAATTCCCTAAGTCACTGACATTCAAAACTAATATTAATTAATGAGTATAAATTTTGAAATACGTCCCTAAATAAGAATTAAAAATAGAGATTTGTATATTTATTATCTTAGTAAACTTTGCACAAAACTTTCACATAACATCCACACCGACAAAAAAACCTTCACAAAACTTCGTCTGCACAACTTCTTCCACACTCAATAAATCCCTTTGATCAGTTATTGAACTTTTCACATGATACCTCTGAGAAGCTAGCTTCACAAAAACACCTTCATACAGCTACTTCCGTACTTTCGAAAAATGTTTGTAAATAATAATTAAAAAGGATAAATCCTTCTGTACATTCGTTTTAATGCACAACATTTTTTCTTCACAAGGATTGAAAATATCTATGCAAAAGACCTTGGTTCCCCTGTACTACTGCGTCCCCCGCAAAGTAAATGTTCCACACAATGACCCTAGTGCTCACTATGCAAAGAACGTCAACTCTCCCACACATACTTTGTACTCTGCACAAGCAAACATAATAATATTAATTTGACATTTGCTCAACCCTTACCCCCCTCCTACTGTTATAGCTCCAAATCTCACTCTTGATGTTTGTGATGTTGCACTCATGACCTAGGGCAACCCCTCCTTCCAGACCTAGTCCAAAAACTTAAAAAAACAGTGTTTCACTCCTTATATGCAACATTTCCCCGAGCTAAATGTGTGTGTATGTAGGTTAGTGTATACCCAACCCACGTATATTTCTTAAAACACTTAAAAAAATTATAAATCCTTAATTTTGGGTGGAGATCACGGGTTTTACCTGTTGATTACCTATTAATGCTAGTGGCCCAACTGTTCCAAATGAATTCCCAACTTAAAAACTACTTTGGGAGAAGTATAAAAAGGCTTCAATGGGAAGGCCTAAGGGAGGAGAGAATAGAAAGAAAAAGCACTATGCTGAGACTATCCCTGATCAGGTCTGAAGATCCTTGTGCTTCCAGCACTTCCCCCATTATAGGAAACCCTTATTTCCTTGAGTTATGATGTCTTTTCACTAGTTGAGATATCCTTGTGTGGGTCATGGAAGGAGCCTTTTGAAGACTTGGGATTGGACAGATCTAGAGGACGGTTCCACTTGGAACTAATGAGAGGAAGATTCAAGTGATATCGTTCCTTACTTTGTTTTAGTTATCTACAATAAAGAAACACTTGTCTTGTTCCTGAAATCAATCTTCTTCATTCTTATGATGTTATTGTTATGGTTTGCATATGAATCATTGTTTCAATTGTATAACTAACTACCTTTCAATATGTTATGAAGTTGATTTATATATGATGTTTGGGCCATGCACTGCTATGCTTCTTTGAATTGATTGTTTTGCAGGTTTAAGGATTGAAAGGAACTCCAAGAGGGTTTGGACCTTGGCTAGATCTACCTAAATGAAGGACCCCTACGTGCACCTCTCTTCACGTAGTTTGCTTATTTTAGTATCATGGTTGTGTGGAATGCTTGCTTTTTGCAATAGATAACCCCCATTCTACTAGGGTATTGACCCAAAACCTTAGGGGACTTTGTCCCTCAACCGAATTGGCGACTCCACTAGGGACAGTATTGTTGTTCCTAGTTTGGGTTAATTTAAGCTAATCAGGGCTCAACCATAGTTGTTCTTGTTGTAATTGGTTTGTCTGTTCCTGTAGGAACTTAGAATTTAAGTTTGCGTAGTTTCTTTAGACCTATTTTTTGTTTTTTTCTTTTAAATTGTTATATACACAGTTTTGTCAAGTTACAGTAGCGTATGTGTGCAAGCTTCCCCATATGAACCCGCATATACGTAGGTTTCTTTGGGCTGAATCACATATACATGCCACTATGTATTGACACAGTCACGTCTACCCTAATTTTCCAAGATTTTTTCAAGTCTTTCTGTTTCAGAAGATTTATTTGCTGGTTTGAGTATTTCCTGAGCAGTTAGTTTTTGTTGTCAGTGTTTGGTTTTGCAGTAAGTTTACGATTTCGAACTCTCTCCTGTAGTGGAAAGCTTTGGTCTTGTTTGGTTTTGTTGCAAGTGTCATCAATTGTGTTTGAACACACAAGATTTCTTTATGGGAATCTTCGTTGTCCTGATCTTCCAGAGTAGAAGGATTGGTTTCAATCTTTGTGACAAACTTTATCTTTGTGATCTTCTTGCTTTGTGTCAAAACTGCATCTTGTGGCCATTTGCTTTTCTCGCTTTTTGAATGTTGTTGAGTGACGATTTTGAAGTTGTCTTTCTTGGTCTTTTGATCATTGTCACCAAGCTATTTTTGCTGCTTTTGGTCATTAAGAGCATCTTGAAACACCTATTTTGTTGAGTTTTCACCCATTTTGAGTTGATAACTTGCAAAGTGTTTTTGTTGCCTATTTTTCAATCTTAAAGTCTTCAATAGTATTTGGAGTGCTTTTGAAAAGTTGCGTTTTGATTTTGTGAAAAAGAAAACTCCTTAAAAACTTGGTTTTTTCTTTCTTTTGCCTTGTTTTGATTTGGTTTTTTTTGGCAAGTGAGAATGCATTTTGTTTGTCCTAAGATTTGCTTTTAGTGTTTGGACGAAAATTAGCATTAGGAACTTATATTCTATCCAAACATCTAAGGTGGCTGATTAGAAGTCATAAAAAAATTTATTTCATTCTTTACTTTAAAGTAATCTTAAGTCTCTTGCATCCTCATTACACCTTACATTGGGATAGTTTTGCATTGTTAAGGCATTAGTAATCTTTTTAGTTTTGCACGTGTGAAGTATGTTGCAAGAAAAGAAAAGGAAAAAGTTTTTGATTTCTAGGTGTTTCTTAGAACCCAAGTAGAAGTTGCTTTTGATCAAAAGAAAAATGATTGCATTCATGTAATTCCTTTTTCTTTGATTTTGGTTGAGTCATACACACATCACCAGTTTCACTCCCATACCCTTGACTTAAAATCAAGCACTAATAAAATAAATTAGAACTTTTGATATTGTCAATAAGTACACCAACAAGTTTTAGGATATTTAGGGCCTTGGATTAGGCGAGTGGAGAGAAAACTCTCCAAATCCACTCTAAACTGTGCAAATCCAATAGCGTTAGGGAGACCAAGAAAGCTCTGGATCTGGGAGTTAAGCACGAGGGTTTTTGAAAATAAGGAAGAGAGATCCCCCCTCTCCTACTTATCAGATCTTACATCAAGACTATTCTGCCTAGCTTTTGACACAAGTTGGTAACCTTAGTTGCTTATTCTAGGGATCTACACAGGTGGCTATGGCGAGGAATCCTGTGGCACCTAAGGTCAATGTTGTATCACTCTCAACAGTACTTCTGGAGGGCACCCTTGCGAAGCTCGGGGGCTTGCACCGGAACAGGCTGTTATTTGGAGGTTAGCGCAACTTCCTCTGATACCTTCACTAGTTGGCCTGGGCCGTCATTATCCCAGACTATCTTCAGAAGGCCCCTACTTCACTTTCTTTTATTTTGGTGTACGGTCCTCATCACTTGGAGCGGAAATACTTGGAATTCGATGATTGGTTGTATCTTTAGGGACATTATAGTTGAGTGCTCTTTTCTCCTTGTATATAGTTGGTGTTATGTATTTTTGTCTTGTCACTTTTGGACTTCGTATTCTCAGTGACTGACTTACCACTTTGTCGATCTTGAAAGGCTTTTGGTCATTCTTTTTGAAGTTGTGGAGTTGCCTCCTCAAGGGTAAAGGTCTTGATTGTGTGTCTATCTTCCTTGAAAAGTCATTTGTACATTCCTGTAAGGGAAGGTTCTGTGAATTAGTTAGATATGGCCAATATTCCCGTGGAAACCAACCAAGGTACCCTCCTAAAAGGGGATCCTTGTTCTTTTCCTTTCTTTGGAAACGTTGGTACTCCCTTGATGGCCACTTTGAATATTCTTGGATTGAATGTTGGACTACCCGTTTGGTTTTGGTCCACTCTGAATGTTCCAAATGCTCTTGAAGCTTCTCAGATGAATGCTTTATTTCAAGGACATCAAATGGATGTTAATTGTTCATCTTCTTTCAAAGAGAAATCTAGGATTCCTCTTTCTCCTCCTTATTTTAATAAGAAATCCAAAAAGAGGAGAAAGAGGAAGATGATGAAGAAGAATAATTATATCCATTCATCTTCAACCTCTGCTAGTCATGTTGGAGATGAGCCTTCAGCTGCTGCAAGTCATGTTGGGGGCATAAGTCTAGTCACTCCGAGTCATACTAGCAATTAATCATCAACCTCTGCAAATCATGTTGAAGATGAGCCTTCAACCGCTGCAAGTCATGTTGAAGATGAGCCTTCAACCACTGCAAGTCATGTTGGGGGCACAGGTCTAGTCACTACTAGTCATACTAGCACTTCATCTTCAACCTCTTCTATTCATGTTGGAGATGAACCCTCAGCCACTACAAGTCATGCTGGGGGCATAAGTCTAGTCACTGCAAGTCATACTAGCAAAGAGTCATCGACCTCTGCAAGTCATGTTCAGGACTCTCTGCAAACCACTACTAATCATGTTAGCAGAATAGATGTTGATAAGAAACCTGGACCTAGAAGTTATAAACCTAAGTTCCCTTGTAACATATGAAATGGAGACCATATTACTCATTTATGCCTTGGTATTCCAGAGGTACAAAAGATATGGTTCGGGTCTGAAAGTTCTTCTACTCCTAGATCTGATATGGTTTCTCATCAATCCCATCAACCATTGGTTGATAATGTGGTTGCACCAGTGCAATCTCTAGCTAATTACACTCCTCTTTTGGGGGGTGAAGTGCCTAACAAAAGAGTCTGTTTGATCTCTAGTATAGAGTCTTCTAGTATAGGGGGAATTCCAGTTTCTTTGAATGTTCCCCCTCCAAGTTCTAGGAGTGTCTCCTTTGATTGGGATAGTCTTGTTGAGCCTCGTCTTCCTTCTGCTGCACCTTTCCAAATAAAGGTCAGAGTTAATTCCAAAAATGTCTATCGATGTATGGTGGATGAAGGATCCTCTGTAAGTATTATGTCCTCTTTGACTTGGAAAGCTTTGGGTTCCCCAAAGTTATTACAGCTCAAAGTCAGTTGTTAGCCTATGATAGAAGACTTGGTGAATCTATGGGTGTTCTTCCTCAATTGCCTATTACTTTAGGTGGGAAGACTATCTTAATTGATATGATGGTGGCTGATAGCCCTTTAGACTTTAATATGCTACTTGGGTGTGATTATGTCTATGCTATGAATGTTGTGGTGTCTTCACTCTTTCGAGTGATGTGATTTCCTTATAAAGGGAATATTATCACTATTGATCAGCTTGCATATGATAATTACCACCCTAAGTCGAATCTACTACAGAATACCCCTTGGTTTGTTCCAAGTGTTCAAATCGACTCTACCCCACCATGGGTGAATTATGTGGCATTGAATCCTCAATGTTCAATTGCTTCTGAGAAGGATCCTTTGACCTATTATTCTTCTTCTTGGGACATGTTCCTGACAGTTGATCGAGAGATTCTTCCTATAGGGACATGGGACCCTTTAATTCCCTCTTTTGATCCTTGTGTTTCTCATGATTTCTTAGAATTTGATTTTCCGTCACAGGAAGAAATCTTTAAAGCCATGAGTTTTGACTACCAAAGCCCTTGGCCTAAGCCCTACAAGGGGTTTGTCAAGCAGAACTATTTTGCATAAAGCACAAGGTTGTGTGGTTCCCTGTACCATATTGTATATATAAGGTACGCATTTTCAAGTTTTGTATTCTATAACACAAGATTTTAAATGAAGTTTATATGTGGGATGTATTAACTTCTTGTCTAGTGTTCCTATTTATGTTTACAAAACTTGGAAGATTTCTCCTTTGCAAATTTTTATGGTTGATCCGTTCTGACTATGGGTTCTTGAAACTGGAATATAGGTTAGGCTTTCCACCTGCATTGTGCACTTATTAGTTTCCTTTCCCATTTTGGCCTTAGGATCAACCCCACCAAGTTATGGTTTGGAACCTTCTCATTGCTTAGAAGTATCATGACTTGTGTGGTAGAGCCTACCTTATCATGGGTGCCCTAGTTAGCACCTTGTTGTCACTTGGCACTCATGCTGATTTTTTATCCCTAGGCTCGGGAGTTCTCTCTAGTCCCGCCATGACTTATGCACTGAAGACTCATTCCTCTTTTCTTCTTCACTTCGTTCTAGCCTTATACCCTAGAGGCTCCTTCGTGTTGAGTTGTACTATTGCATTGCATATTGACTATTTGCACCTTTTGGCCTTTAGTCGGCTTCACTTGGACTTGTGTTTAAGCCAAATTTTGACCAAGTCATCTGCAAAATCAAACTTGCACTCCCTTAACTTTTGCAACTTGACACACTATGACCCGTGGAAAGAACATACCTTTGAGTGTCTTTGACCAGTTATCACCTCCCGGCATTGAGCATAGGATTGTTCCAATCCCATGAACTAGATCATATGCTTCATCGACACTCGTTCTTTCCATTGTACTATAGCATTCTTTTATTCTTTTTCAAGCTTAATGAAAAAGACAAAAAAAAGTATATATTCCAAAAAGAGCGGGAACGGGACAATCTTTCCATTTATTATTGGCAGCTAGAGTTATGTTGCCCTTGAACAAAGCACTCAAACAAAGTGTCTCCTCCGTTTGGGTGGGATTTAGCTTGGCTTAGGTATGCCTTTACCTTGTTATTGAGTCAGTCCTCCTCTAATTGGTTATCTCTTCCAATTATATGGAGAGTTCGTTCATGCCTCCTACGTGATGAGCTTATGCAAAGTTATCATATGCTGCCACAAAGTCATCATTTGGGTCCTACTTTTGTTCAAGGGAAGTAAGCCTGAGTCGGCCTCTCTGCGGTGTCTCTTGACTCATTTTTCAGTCGGCCATCCCTAGTTGTCAGTGTCTTGTCTATCATCACATCATTTATATTGGTCCTTTACTCGTGCCGGTTTGAGAAGGTCTCCATTGACTTCTTGCTGGTGAGTCTTGTCCTTATTGATGATGACATATTGCTCTGAGGACATGCCTAGAGCCACACCCTAGCCCTATTTTCATTATTAATAAGTCACCTTGTGCTCAGCATCAATCAGTATCATGGGTCTTTGACTGAGTGGTTTCCCTTGTGTTCAACATCAGCTTACACTATCACACATTGGGATTCATGTATTACCTTGGTTTCCATTTGACCCTATTGGTGGATACCTCACCTCTGTGTCAATTTTCATTATTGGTTGGTTCAAAGGGTTTCTATCATGCACTAGCCACATCTTATGTACGCCAGAAACATGCTTCGGTCGGGTTACTACCTCTTTTTCATCCGATTCCTTCCACATTATAGGCCTACGAGTTACACTCACACTAGATTGATGAAGGATGCCTTAATGCCTTCCTTCTAGCAGATCTTTCCCTATCAACTAATATTTATTGCTCTAGGGCAAAGATCTAGAGTCCATTTGGCAATACCTTGGGGTTTGCAGTCATTAGTGGCAGATCCTTCACTATCGACAATGGGAAACTATCATTGTCTCTTGATTGATAGATTCTTACAGGTGTTCGACTCCAACTCATCTATTCACACTTGTTAGATTGTGCTAGGTACCTTGACGCTCATTATCATTATCGACGAGTAGTCTCATGTTTATTAACAATATACATCAATGACCGACAATCAAATGATTTCTCACATGGTCAAATTCAAATCATTTATTCCCATGGTGTAGAAATGTACCACAGCAGTCGGTGCAGACCTCAGGTTGCATCAACATTCGTTGGTTCACTTGACAGTTGCTCCTATTGCTGCTAGTTGATACCACTCCACCTTATATGTTGCAGTCATTCATGGAGACATCCTATATGTTGGCACCTGAGTTTGCAGTGTAATACCATCTTATACCATCATGTTCATTTGGTACTATTGGGATCAGTCTTTGATATCAGTGATCAGCTTTATCTTTCAGCATCATTGACATGTGATATTCAGACATGTACTTGTTCTATTATGATCAAATGATCCATTATGTATTTTCAGTCTTCTATACTTATATACTTAGTGGATCTGCTTGTACTTGATATGCGAACATGCTTTACTTTCTCTGAGCATGGGTATGCCCACCTCAGACAGTGTTTCTTTCTAATCTCCTTTTGTGGCTTGGCAGACTAAACTCTGGTGAAGTCCTTCTCAGTTTTTGACAGGTTTCTTTCCATGTACATACTTATTACATTTCGGCCATCATGTACCCCTTCTGCCCTCATATATTAGGGAGCATATGTTATAGCTCCAAATCTCACTTTTGATGTTTGTGATGTTGTACTCATGGCCTAGGGAATCCCCTCCTTCCAGACCTAGTCCAAAAACTTAAAAAAAATAGTGTTTCACTCCTTATATGCGACATTGCCCTGACCTAAATGCATGTGTACGGAGGTCAGTGTATACCTGTGGAGTACCAAAGAAGGTATGTTTTTGATAATTATTTTAGTGTCTTTTTATTAGAACTTACAAACCTTTTGCATCATGAACTAGGAAAACAAAAGATGTGAGATTAATATGCAAGATGAAAACACTGACAATTGTCATTTTCGTATGCAGGAAGAACGAAAAATGAGAAGTTTCCATTCCAAAGGAAAGGACAAGGATGGGTTAACCATTGTCCCTTTGACGGGAGACTGTATGAAAACAAGAAAAAACAAATCAAAGCGAATCATCCCTGGAAAGGAAGTGGAGATATCGACTCGGCACAGGAAAGAAAAGAAATGACTGAGGACTAACGATTCGATGAATACCTTAGGATCCTTGATCCTGAGGGATCGTCTGCACTTAGATATCTCTACCTTCACCCTTATAAAAGGGGCACCACTGTTAGCTTGAGAGGGGAGTTAGATGTTGTTATGTTTTATGTAATTTCCTTTAAGATCAAAACTTTGATCATCGAGTCTCGTTAAGAACTAATCTATTGTAATTTCACTTTATGCATTAATACAAACTTGGTTACTATTTCATCATTGAGTCTGGAATAACTTCAAGTAGTGTACCCCTACAGGCAAAGCGCCCGGCCTTGGAGGACACTTGCTCCTATACCATTACATTTGGCTTTTGCGTGGTTTACTTATCGACCTTATTTGGTAATCTAATGTGTTTTGTAAGTTTACATCACAGGCTCTGTTATGCTTAAATTATTAAGGTTTCTAAAGACAGAACTATTGTATTGACTCTGCATCGTAAGCACTATTCTTTTAGGTGTTGATATAATACTACTAGTCTTTACAAAATACTATTGTTGTTCCATTACAGAGCCTTTGTGTTGTGCACTTGTTCATTAACATTACGGAATTCATCTTGTAAGTTATGTCCTCTGCGATTGTTGGATTTATAAACAATGTTGTTCTATTTTGAAATGCAGTCGTACTCTTTCTAATTGAGGTGATAACTGGATCAGATTACTATTTAAGTGTGTTGTGTGTATATACGGTTTTCAAGCGTTGTTCCATAATCCATCAGTAATCAGTGCTGTTCCATTTGTGTGTGTTGTTCAATCCACCCTTAAGAGTGAAGGATTGTCGTTTGATTCCTGTAGATTACAATTGGTGCATTCGATCTTATAGACTAAGGTGTTACTGTTTGTTAGACTTAGTTGTTGTTCTATTTCTTAACTGTTGTTACATTTTAGGTTTGTTGTTCCATTTCATATTTGTTGTTCCATTTCAGATTTGTTGTTCCATTTTAGATTTGCTGTTCGATTTCTTAATTGTTGTTCCATTTCTTATCTGTCGTTCCATTTCTTATTATTTTTTATTTTGGTGTGAAGAACGATCTCAGGATGTAGTGAGCATTGACATCTACTGTCCAACTCCCAGATCCACAATCTGTTCTCTATTTTTCTTTTCCATCAGTTTCCAAAGGGATAGGTTATTGCTACCAAACCCTTGACAGATAAATTGCTTAGTTTTATGAATGTGTGGTTTAATCTTTTGAAGTAGTTAGTTGTAAACATGCATCGGTTTACTCTTGTATTTTCAACACTGTGCTACTAGCATTACTCTGGAAAATGATAGCCTCAGACTGAGACACTCTTTGAAATAAAAAAACATTCCCGGATTGACATATTAATGTGAGGTAATTAGAGGTGAAAGAGACCCTTTTTATAGCTCCACATTTTGGCGTCGTTGCTGGGGAAAGAGTGTAGCCATTTGTTCTTTTTTTCAGAGTAGTGTATGAACCTGCTAGGGAAGAATTCGGTTTTGAAAACGAAAGGTAAGAACCTATGTGTGGAGCATGTAATAGCCCTGCTCCTCTACCCACTTTCCTGCAGATTTGATGTTTTTTTGTTTGAGTAAAATTTAGTAGTTAATTTGTGTGCATGACTAAGCAGAAAAAGAAACAAAATAATTCCAAACCTCTACCCAAGCTAGAAAAAGCTAATGGGTTGGTGACCCTTGGCCGACCAACCTTCATAGACGAAATCTTCAAGAAAACAAAATCTCAGTGCTTAGTAGGACCCATGAAAGTTATTTCTAAATAGCCTACTAGCTCCCTTCAGGCCACAGGATCACCATCTATAGCCTTTGCTGAGGTGCATAGTCAAACTGAAGAGCACGACTTTCAAGAAATTGAAAATTCTACTCCAAAACTATTACAGGAAGGGAATTTCAGTAATCTTTGTGAAGGAGGAGGAGAGACAGGGGAAACCAAGGAACCGAGATCTCCTCTTGAGGCAACTCAACCATTGAGCAGCCTAGACAAGCGAAGTGCTGCAAAAATCATCTTTGAAGAAACTAAATCTCCTCAAACATTAGGCACTCTCATTATCCCAGATAGAGGAAGTGTTATTAAAGTTATTCCCGTTAAAGCCATTCCCTCTCAACCTAGGAATGCCCTCCTAGATATCCCAGAAGGTTATTGGTATATATTTGACCAAATGTCTCAAAACCAACCAAACACCCAAACCTCTACATTACAATACCCCATAGTGGATTCTGCAGCAAATGTACCTATGAAAGCAATCCCTCTTCAACATATCCCTACATTCCACGGTCTTACATCAGAAGACCCGGATGCACTTTTATTTGAATTCGATGTACTATGTAAGGGATATGATTACACCACAGACCCCCAAAAACTAAAACTATTTCCCTCTACACTAAAAGGGGCTGCTTTAAGATGGTTTATGGAATTAGGTGGCGGGGTTATAATTAACTGGGATCAAATGAATGAATCTTTTCTAAAAAACTATCAGGACTATTGCAGGTCTAGAGAACTGAAGGACAAAATCTTCCAAATGATAGCTAGACCAAACGAAACATTAGAGGAGTATGTGGAACGTTTTCAGAATAATCTACAAAGATCTCCTTATGCATCACTGCCTTTACCTGATAATGTGTTAAAAACAACATTAATAAGGGGCATGAAGGAACAATGGATTGAAACATTAAACATTATGGGAAAAGGAGATATTTATCAAGAATGTTTTGCTAACATTATTGATTTATGTATCAGGAGCTCGAGAGGCAGCACAAGAGTAAAACCCGCAGAACATGATCGATTTGTAAGAGATAATAAAATTTCGACAGAAGGAGTAACGCGTGTAGAAATTGGAAATTTATTGGAAAATTTTAAAACTGATATACTAGGGACACTAACTACACAACTTAATATTATGCAGGCCAAATAGAAGCAAATGGAGGCAGAACAAAATTTGGCAATCTTCTGTTCCCGATGCAGGAAAAAGAATAGCCATAAGGAGTGTCCACTGGATGCAGGAAAAAGCATAGCCATAAGGAGTGTCCACTGGATGCAGTCCAAACATGCGCCATCTGCACAAAAGATCACCTCATGGAGAGTTGTCCCTCACTTCCTGGATTGAAAGCAATATATAAGGAAGTAGAAGAAGAGCCAGAATCGGTGTATTTGCTCAACCAGCGTCATCAGTGGCAGTCGCGACAATCTGGTATGTTTCCAGACCCAACTTCTTCTTTTCAGCCTCCGCAATATAATGCTCAACAATATAATATGTGGCAAAGTCAATTTCAATCCCCGTTTCCAAACGGGTCACCACAATTGTTTCCTTCATCAACCCCATGGCTAAATCAGGCAAGTCAACCTGGTTGGCAAAATATTCCTTATACCCCACCATATTTGCAAAGTAACACATACCCACCATAATGGATTTCCCCTACTTCACAAAGTTCAGCGTGGCAGAGACCAATACATCAGCCAGTAGGAACCATTTCGCTCCCTCAACCTACACTGCCAGCCTTACAACAAAATCCCCAGTCTAATCTGAGACCGCAACTCCCAACCCAACCCAACCCCAATCCAAATAACAGACCGGTCCAATCTGTCCAAATCATAGAAACAACATAAATAGGAGTCAATCTGAGGCAGTGTAATGATCTTCAGTTAAGATCTGGGCGTATTATTGAAACCGAGGGAGATAAGACAGTTCAAGTTGAAAATCAGTTATCCAAAGAACATCTGTCATGAGAAGAATATGTGAATAAACAACAAACTCATAATCAAGCAACCACATCCTCTCCCCCATTCCCAGAACGATTAGTCATACCTCGACCTATACAATGTCCTGATTTTGACATTCTGGGAGAATTACAAAATTTGTACATAAAAATTCCATTCCTCCAAGCCATTCAAGACATTCTGATATACGCAAAAAATATTAAAGGATTGTGCATAAAGAAACCAAGGAGGAATATAACAAATAATCCAAGATTCCAAGTAGTTGGCACTTTATCTGACTTATTATCAGGAAAAGAAACACCCATTAAATATGAAGACCCAGGAAATCCAATAGTAAGTGTCCAAATTTATGATCAGACCCTTTCCAATGCCTTAGTTGATCTAGGATTTGCAATCAATATCTTAACAACCACTACTTTCCAAAAGCTAGGCATTACATCTATAAAACCCACCTCTACTTGCTAGAATTGGCTGACCAATCTGTGGTTAGGCCAGAGGGCACACTACATGATGTCATGGTCTCTGTTGACTCCTGGGAATATCCCACCGATTTTCTGATAATAAAT
>APFE030340231.1:165360-178772 GCA_000404065.3 Pinus taeda
CACAATAGTCAAAACTAATAGGCACCCTGTATCATACCTTACTGATAACATTAGATCTCCATTAACTATACAAGAGGTACTTGATTTCAAAGACCAAACAGAAGACGATGCCATTAATAATTTCATTAGTCAAACTGAACTCACATCTCGCACACAATGTCATATGATAAAAGCAGCATTTGATAGTGAATTATAAGAAGATCCTCTTAAAGATACACATGATCATACAATACCTGTTACCTCTGTTGCAAATAGTAAAATTGTGGAAATTGAACCGGGAAAAACTTTAAACATTAATGCCAACCTCACATTCGAACAATAAATGAAACTCATCCATGTGTTAAGGAAATATAAAGAATCATTTGCATGGGACTACCCTGATATGAAAGGAATTGACCCCCAGTTATGTACACACCACATTTACATAGAAAAATATGCGAGACCTGTTTGTCAGCCTCAGAGGAGACTAAATCCTCATCTAAAAGATGTGGTAAAAGCTGAACTTCAAAAACTTTTAGATGTCAATTTTATCTACCCTATCTCTGATAGTAAATGGGTCTCTCCGCTTGTGGTGGTACCAAAAAAGCATGGGAAATAGAGAATATGTGTGGACTATAGAGAGCTAAATAAAGCAACACAAAAGACCACTTCCCTCTCCCATTCATCGACCAAGTATTAGACACTTTGGCAGGAAAGAAATTCTTTTCTTTCCTGGATGGCTTCAGTGGATACAATTAGATTCAGATTGCCCCTGAAGACCAAGACAAACCTACTTTTACTTGTCCCTAGGGAACATTTGTCTACCGAGTTTTACTTTTTGGCTTATGCAATGCTCCTGCCACATTCCAAAGGGTTATCCTTAGCATTTTTGCAGACTTAATAAATGAAGGACTTGAAGTATACATGGATGACTTTACACCATATGGAGATGATTTCAATCCAGCATTGGATAGACTAGAAAAAGTCCTACAACGCTGCATTGCTACCAAGCTTTGCCTAAGCCATGAAAAATGTTATATGATGATGACAGAAGGACTTATCCTAGGACACTATATTTCAGCAATTGGCATTCAGGTAGACCCAACCAAAATCCAAATACTTTTTCTTATTTCCACTCCTACCACTCAAACGGAGGTACGCAGTTTTCTTGGATTTTCTGGTTATTATAGGAGGTTTATAGAACATTATTCACATATTGCTGCACCTTTGTATGCACTAATTGGTAATGTTGATTTTCTTTGGACAGAAAAATGTGAACGTGCTTTCAAGGATCTGAAGAAGCTTGTACCCACAGCCCAAGTGCTTCGAGGACCAAATTGGGATTTTCCATTCCAGATGTCATCTGATGCCTCAGATACAGCCATTGGAGCGGTCCTTGGGCAGGAAGAGGATAAAAAACCATATGCAATTTATTACATCAGCAAAAATTTATCCCCTGCTGAATTAAACTACACTGTTACTTAAAAGAATTTCTAGCTGTAATACATGTTGTCAATAAGTTCAGACATTACATTACTGGATATCCTGTTATCTTGCACACAAATCATTCTGCCATAAAATATTTAGCAAACAAGCCTATCACAAATTGCAGAATAACTAGATGGATGATTTTATTGTATGAATTTGATATTACAATCAAGGATCGACCTGGAAAAGAAAATCATGTAGCCGATTTTCTCTCAAGAATGCCAAAGCCAATTGATACAGCAGCAGTTGAAGATCAATTTCCAGACGAGAATCTATTTGTTGTGGATGTTCAAACACCCTGGTATGCTGATGTTGCCAATTACCTAGCAGTAGGTAAACTACCAAAGCATCTAACCCCTAATGAGCGGAAACAGATTGTTCAGCAGAGTACTCGATTTTCTTGGATTGGGGGCTATTTGTTCCACACAGGGGCAGACATGCATATTAGGAGATGCATTCAAGAAGATGAAATCTTTGACATTTTAAAAGCCTTCCATGATGGACTATGTGGTGGACATTTCGCCGATCGCAGAACTGGACATAAAGTGCTGCAAACAGGGTATTATTGGCCCACGATTTTCAAAGATGCAAAGAAATTCGTCCAAGCTTGTGACAGTTGCCAGAGAGCAAGACACCTTGTTCAGTCTGATGAGATGCCTCTGAAACCACAGCTAGTCATCAAACCATTCGAGCGATGGGCTCTTGATTTTATTGGACCAATTAACCCATTATCAAACCAGAAAACATATATTTTGGTGGCAACAGAATATGTCACCAAGTGGGTTGAAGCAGAGGCATTGCCAAGAGCTACAGAGGACTCTGTCATACAGTTCCTGTTCCATCTATTTGTACGTTATGGCCTTCCAAGAGAGATAATTACAAACAGTGGACCACAATTTGCTGGGAACAAAATAGCTGCAACACTCAACAACTATCATGTCCAGCATAAAATCACTACTCCATACCACCCATAGGCAAATGGGCAGGTAGAAAGCAGTAATAAAATAATAGAAGCAATCCTAACAAAAACCATTGCGTCACATAGACGTGATTGGGATGCCAGACTGCTTGAAGCATTGTGGGCTTATAGAACAACATGGAGAAGTACCACTGGTTACTCACCTTATCAACTAGTGTTTGGAAAACAACCCATTTTCCCCATAGAATTCGAAATCCAAACATTACGGATAGTACAGGAAGTTGGCTTAGATCTAACTAAGGCACAGATTAATTGATTACAGCAAATCAATGATTTGGATGAAGTTAGGCTCTCTGCACTTCAAAACACTTCCCTGATCTAGCAACAGCGAGCTAAATGGCATGATGCTCTCATTAAAAATAAAGTCTTCCATGAAGGTGACTAGGTTCTTTTGTACGACTCCAGGTTTGAGGACTTCCCCAAGAAACTCCATACTCGTTGGTTGGGACCATACAAAATCCAAAAGGTATATGACAATGGTACCCTTACTCTAATCACTATTGACGGTTCTGGATATGCCTTCAAGGCAAATGGCCACCGAGTTCGTCTCTATCGCAAACCACTCACTCAAGAGTCCTTCTGCCAGTAGCTATGCCGAGACTCTGATATGGAGATTTTGGGGGAGAAAGAGAAGTTTTCCTCACCTGCAATTCATTAAGGAATTTATTTCTTTTTTTACAGTTTGTACATAATTTCTTTTCTTTTGTTGAATCATTTTTGTACATACTTTTGAATTAACGTTTTTCTCTTACTATTTTTGTTGTTCCCTTTTTCAAAAGAATAGCATTTTCTTCTGGCTGTTCCTTTTTCAAATGAAAAACCCCCTTTGGATCAACTGTTATTTTGCTGTAATTTTGTTCTTTTTCTTTATTTCTGTGTTCTGTTGTTCCTTTTCCAAAGGAACAACATTTTTGATTTCTGCTATTCCTTTTCCAAAGGAACGATATTTGTGTGTTTTTGTTGTTCCTTTTCCAAAGGAATGACATTTGTATGTTTTGTTGTTTCTTTTCCAAAGGAACAATATTTTTTATTTATAATGTTCCTTTTCCAAAGGAACGACATTTGTTTGCTTTGTTGTTCCTTTTCCAAAAGAACAAAATTTTTCGCTTTTTGTTGTTTCTTTTCCAAAGGAACAACATTTTTCGCTTTCTGCTGTTCCTTTTCCAAAGGAACGACATTGGTGTGTTTTGTTGTTCCTTTTCCAAAGGAACAATGTTTTCGATTTCTGCTATTTCTTTTCCAAAGGAACGACATTTGTGTGTTCTGCCATTCCTTTTCCAAAGGAACAGCATTTTCCATATTTGTTGTTCCTTTTTCAAAGGAACAACATTTGCGTTTTCTGTTGTTCCTTTTCCAAAGGAACAACATTTGTGGTCTTTTGTTGTTCCTTTTTCCAAAAGGAACACCACTCGCATTCTTTTGCTCTCCCTTTGAAACAGCTTGTTCCTTTTGTTGTTCTAAATTGAGGATGCTTATTGTTCCTGTTCTTTCAAGTCTTTTAGAATACAACTATGCACTTATGCAATGGATACAAAATCACAACATACTGAAATCAGTGAATCATAAAATCACTATCTTTTTAAGAAATTGCTCTGAATTGGTAAGAGGATAAAATGAAGGACATGCTTATTCATTATTTTTTGTTGTCATTGTTCTATTGATTCTGCTCTAATTGGTTATCTTTCTCATGTTGGTCCCTTTTAATCCTCTTTGATTATTCAGGAATAAGAGAAAAGGGTTTATATCTTCCTATTGAGATGTTAAGACTTCTTCCACCATTCATACTCTTAAGGAGTGTTGAACCACCCTTTGTCTATAAATAGGGAAAGTACTTTATGAAAAATAAAAAAAGAGCAAACATGACTTATAAGTTGTCAAATGCAGGATAGGGGGTCCCATCAAGAGCCAGCCTACCATGATCATGAGGATGAAAGAGAAGTGGCATTCCAACTATGGCCACCACACCAGGGATATGGTCCAAACGGTATATCAAATAAAGAACCCTTGGAACAGGAGGTCTCATCACGAGCCAACATGCCCACCTTTCGCTTCTTCCTCGTGAATGGCATTATGGCTAACTGGTCACCAAGCCAGCTTAATGGCCTACATTTTGTATCACACAACATTTCCTAAGCATGCACAAAGGATCATGGTTCCATGGGTGAAATAAACAACTCTGCCAAGGTTATGGACACTTGTTGGTAGCAGAGCACTGTTAATGTATTGAAGTCACATTATTTACACCAATAAGTAAGTTATTAGCAACCCTTTGTTTCTTATGCCCTAGTAATCAATTATATATTATTTCCCAAACCATACAACGCATGAATATATATTATCACTAATCATGACAGAACAATTGACAATGACCGCATGAGACTCTCTATCCACGGCAGATGTCTTATCCCCAACCTCACATCATATCACTGCAGTCTCTTACGTATTAAGCGACCCAACTCTATGCCTCGATTTTGGTAATTTGCTACTTTTGTAAACATGGCATATTGCCATATGCTGTTCCTTAAGGACTATGTTTGAGAACAAGCGCCGCTCCTTTATTTGATGGTCGGGACAGCCTATCACATTGCGGGAGGGGGGGGGGGGGGTTAACCTCATCATTCCCTGGATTACATGTCAGATCACTATTCGGGAAGCTGTGAAATGGGGTATAGCACGGCTCAATGATATACTATTTTTCTTTCTACATGACTTGCTATTCATAAGCCATTTCCATTGTATACTCTGCAACATTAGATTTTGAACGAGTCTTGCGTCTATCAGCCTCTTTGTGTTTCAACAACGTGAACAGCTTTCGTTCCATTGAGAGTTTACAGTGAAACCATGCGAGGAAGATTGATTCAGAGAGAACCGCAGGTGTTAAAAATCTCTACTGCTACCCAAGAAATCCTGGCAAGAGGAGGGTGGCTGACTTATCTCAACCGCTTGCAGGAGTCTAACGAAACTGTGGCAATTGAATTCTTGCAGAACTTGCAAGAGAATCACTCCATAGTGAGGGGGAGATGCATAGCAATCACTCTCGACATAATCGCAGAAGTCTCAAGATTGCCAGCCACTAGACCTGTATGGACATTAAAGAAGGAGAGATTGCAGAAGATCATAGAAATCTTCCAGGACGAAGGCCAGAGCCTAACAATTAGAGGAGAGGGGGTTCTGCCAGCAACTCTAGGAGAGCCATGGGCGGAATTGGCGAAGACCATTCAAAGCTACATCACCTATGAAGGCAAAAAAGACATGGTAAGACCACGACATCTTAAACTCTTAGCTGTACTAAAAACAAAAATGCTCTGTAAATTTACCTGCATTTTTGAGTTCATTACTTCATGACGTTGAACGGAGCATAAAAAAGGCACAACATGTAGATTCAGTTGTTAATCATCATGGGTTGATTCGGTTAATAGTCAACCATAGCCTCACCCAGCAGCAGAGCAACTGGGAAGAGCTAATTGCCATGATAAATGGAGAATTGACCACACCATCCCCAAAACGTAAACATGCAACCAGTACACCCAAGCGTCCAGAAAAATGCAAGAAATCGGTTCGGCTAGCACGACTACGAGGGAGGCTGGAGAAGCCCCAAGAAAACACGAGCCAACTGGTAGAAATAGAAGATGAGCAACCCCAACGACCAGAAGGGGAAGCCAATGAGAAAGGAATGTAGGAAGAAGAGGAAGGAGAAAAAGAAGAAAAGGCTGAGCAATCTGAAGAAGAAGGAGAAAAAGAAGAAGAAGACAAGCAATCTGAAGAGGAGGAGGAAACGGAATAGCAAGAAGGTAGCCCATTGCAGGACCCATTGGGAGGAGATGAATTGGCCAAAGTTTTGGCCAATATGGGTGAATATGGCCAACCTTCCAGTCCATCAGACCTCCATGCTGAAGAGAAACCTCAGGAGGAAAATGCACCTGAAGAATCACATGCAAAGGAGACAGAAGAAGAGAATCTGCCTGTTCATGATGAAAATATGACAGGAGATGCTGAACAGGAACAATCCGTTCCTAACTAGAAGACACTAGAAGAAATTCCGGAGGAAACGAGGGCAGAAAAGGAGGTCGCCCAAGAAATAACATAACTAGTTAGGGTTCTTGCCCTGGAACAACTAGAACAGAGCAATGAAGAAACACCCCTGAGAGAAAATCAAGGAATTAGTCATAGTCCAGGGCGCAGTGAATAGCCTATTGTTCCTTCTAAGGAAATTGCGGAAATTAGGGAATTTTGAAAGGAACAACAGAGGTTACTGAATATAATAGTTCAGCTCCTCCAACAGATTAAGATTCTAAAAGCAAGGCAAAGGGTAAAAATGACTTCGGGAAGGAAAAATGCAACCACTCCAGTAAAACCCCTCAAGACAAAGGGGCGGAGGACCAGAGTCCATCCTGCTGTTCAAAACCCTGTCAAAAGTCAGGCTGTTGTTCCAAATGATGTTGAGGAACAGACTGTTGTTCCTTTTCCAAAGGAATAGCAATGGACTAATATCCACCTTAAGATAGAAATGTATGAGATGTTGACCCGCGATAAGGAAATTCAGATGGAGGAACCACCTTCGGGGGTGATAAGAGTCATGAACTCAAAACAACGTAATAGGAAAGTTCAGGTAAAACTCCCGGCCTCCAATGCCGCATGGAAAAGAGATCCAAAAATGGTAACCCTACGAAAGGGTTTGAAGCAAGCTCAGTAAGCAGCAGAAAAGCTTAGAGAGCAAACGGTACCTCGAGAAAAGTATGAAGAGCTACAGCAGCAGCTTAGGAACATCAATCTATCCGAAAGCCAGGCCTTTGAAGGGTGGCGAAGGGAAGAAGAAAAAGTCGCGAAGGTAACTCGTAGGTTAGATATAGTTATCAAGCAGATGGATACCTTATGTTCTTTATACAATGACGTCCTAGCATGTAGAGCCCCTGCTAAGAATTATGCCTTGTTTTTAATGGAAAGATATTTGCAATTGAAAATAAACACTGTTAAAGCAGGTGCTCCCATACAAATTAACACCATCAATGATTTTATAAACTGCTATAAGCACTACGGGGTAAAAGTTGAGAGACTACTGTGCGAGTTTTATTTACATAACCTTGTATTAGAACAGGAGACCGAGCTGAACCCTGGCCCTTTTGTTGGGGATATCCAATTACAGGCATTTATTTCGTTTGGGGTTAATCAAATTGAATGGCTCAAAGCCTTTAATGCTTTCCAAAGACAAGAAAACGGATTAGATTTATGGATAAGAGCTGAGCCTAGGGATCTAATACAGTTGTGGAGAAAACATAGAAACCTCATGAAGACTCCAAGTGTAATTGAAGCATTAGGACCCATGCATGAGGCAATCATTCGACAAGGATTAGAATACTTTTTCTGTATCAAAGACCCTGCCATTGATGCAGCTAAATTTCGGTATCAAATCTCTAATCCAAATATCCAACTCAGGGAACCATTCAAGTATGAGAATTTTAAATTAGCTGCCAACTGCTTACACCTCTATGGCGAAATCGTTTTGAGGGCAGGGCCATCCTGGTTAGGATATAGGTTCCGGAGTCCAATTATTTGGCACCCTGCACCCGGATACCAAGCCCTGTATGAGATGCCTGAGGGTCAGCAGGCCATTTCTTTGAATACCTAGTTATGCATCATGGTTGTAGGCCTTCACATGAGATTCCATCTCCAGCCTACTCACTAACTGTGTTACACGTCAACTACAATGTTTTCATGAGGGCATGAAAAAGGGTAAGCAGGGGGGTGTGTGGAGTACCAAAGAAGGTATGTTTTTTATCATTATTTTTGTGTCTTTTTATTAGAACTTACAAACCTTTTGCATCATGAACTAGGAAAACGATAAACAATTGTAATAAAACATGTGAGATTAATATGCAAGACGAAAACACTGACAATTGTCATTTCCGTATGCAGGAAGAAGGAAAAACGAGAAGTTGTTGTTCGAAAGGAAAGGAAAAGGACGGGTTAACTGCTGTCCCTTTGATGGGAGACTGTATGCAAACAAGGCAAAGCAAATCAAAGTGAATCAGCCTTGGAAAGGAAGTGGAGATATCGGCTCGGTGCAGGAAAGAAAAGAAATGAATGAGGACTAACGGTTCGGCGAATCCCTCAGGATCCTTGATCCTGAGGGATCACTGTTTGATCTATTTTCTACACTTAGATATCTCCGCCTTCACCCTTATAAAAGGGGCAGCACTGTTAGCTCGAGAGGGGAGTTAGATGTTGTTATGTTTTATGTAATTTCCTTTAAGATCAAAACTTTGATCATTGAGTCTCGTTAAGAACTGATCTATTGTAATTTCACTTTATGCATTAATACAAACCTGGTTACTATTTCATCTTTGAGTCTGGAATAACTTCAAGCAATGTATCCCTAGAGGCTAAGGGCCCGGCCCTGGAGCACACTTGCTCCTGTACCATTACGTTTGGTTTTTGCGTGGTTTTCTTATCGACGTTATTTGGTAATCTGATGTGTTTTGTACGTTTACATCACATGCTCTGTTATGCTTAAATTATTAGGGTTTCTAAAGACAGACCTATTGTATTGACTCTGCATCATAACCACTGTTCTTTTAGGTGTTGATATAATATTGCTAGTCTTTACAGAATATTGTTGTTGTTCCATTATAGAGCCTTTGTTCTATGCACTTGTTCATTAACATTACGGACTTCATCTTGGAAGTTATGTTCTTTTCGATTGTTGGATTTATAAACAATGACGTTCTATTTTGAAATGCAGTCGTACTCTTTCTAACTGAGGTGATAACTAGATCAGATTACTATTTAAGTGTGTTGTATGTATATATGGTTTTCAAGCGTTGTTCGATAATTCATCAGTAATCAGTGCTGTTCCATTTGTGTGTGTTGCTCAATCCACCCTTAAGAGTGAAGGATTGTCATTTGATTCCTGTAGATTACGATTGGTGCATTCGATCTTATAGACTAAGGTGTTACTACTTGTTAGACTTAGTTGCTATTCTATTTCTTAATTACTGTTCCATTTCAGGTTTGTTGCTCCATTTCAGATTTGCTGTTCCATTTCAGATTTGTTGCTTGATTTCTTAATTGTTGTTACATTTCTTATCTGCCGTTCCATTTCTTGTTATTTGTTATTTTGGTGTGAAGAACAATCTCAGGCTGTAGTGAGCATTGACATCTACTGTCCGGCTCCCAGATCCACGATCTGTTCTCTGGTTTCCTTTTCCACCAGTTTCTAAAGGGATGGGTTATTGCTACCGAACCCTTGACTGATAAATTGCTTATTTTTTTGAATGTGTGGTTTAATCTTTTAAAGTAGTTAGCTGTAAACAAGCATTCGTTTACTTTTGTATTTTCAACACTGTGCTACTAGCATTACTCTGGCAAATGATAACCTCAGACTGAGACACTCTTTGAAATAACAAAACATTCCTAGATTGACATATTAATGTGAGGTAATTAGAGGAGAAAGAGACCCTTTTTATAGCTCCACAATACCCAACCTGCGTATATGTCTTAAAACACTTAAAAAAATTAAAACTCCTTATTAAATTTCGGGCGGAGATCACGGGTTTTACCTATTGATTACCTATTAGTGCCCATGGCCCAACTGTTCCCAATGAATTCCCAACTAAAAAACTACTTTGGGAGATGTATAAAAAGGCTTCAATGGGAAGGTCTAAGGGAGGAGAGAATAGAGAGAAAAATCACTCTGCTGAGACTATCCCTGATAAGATCTGAAGATCCTTGTGCTTCCAGCACTTCCCCCGTTACAGGAAACCCTTGTTTCCTTGAGTTATGATGTCTTTTCGTGTGAGTCATGGAAGGAGCCTTTTGAAGACTTGGGATTGGAAGGATCCGGAGGATGGTTCCACTTGGAGCCAATGAGAGGAAGATTCAAGTGATATCGTTCCTTACTTTGTTTCAGTGATCTGCAATAAAGAAACACTTGTCTTATTGACTGTTTTGCAAGTTTAAGGATCGAAATGAACTCCAAGAGGGTTTGGACCCTCGCTGGATCTACACGAATGAAGGACCCCCATCTGCACCTCTCTTTGCTTAGTTTGCTTATTTTAGTATCATGGTTGTGTGGAATGCTTGTTTTTTGTTGTAGATAACCCCCGCTCTGCTAGGGTATTGACCCAAAACCCTAGGGGACTTTGTCCCTCAATACCTACCTCGAAGCCTATGCAAACAACTTGCATCCAAATGAATTCTCGCATCATCGAACAAAGCATTAACATAACAGTGTCTTGCAACCACATCAATAACTAACTTCACATAATAACCTTCCTACAACTATTTTTGTAGTTGCAAAAACATTTATAAATAATAATTAAAAAAGACAAAGCCTTCAACACATTCGTTACATAGTTTATTTAACACCCCTGTGTATGCAAAATACCTTGGTTTTCCCACACATACTCAATATTCTACACAACGAAACTTTCCCAATTACCACATGGTTCATTAGTATCACAACACTCACTATGCAAAGGACCCCAACTCTCTTGCACATAATTTGTCCACTACACAAGGAAACATAATAATATTAATTCGACATTTGTTCACCCCCATCCACAATAGTTTCTTACAACTCCGTCAATTTTCTCATCATTGAGCAGAGTGCTAACATAATAGTGACAATGTCAAAGCACTCACCCATGCAGTGGTCACTCACAAAGTTATTTTTATTTTAATTTTAAAATGAATTTCAAGCATTAGAAAAAAATGAAAATAAAATGCTCTCCACCAAGGGAATAATGTCCTGTCAGAGCTTCCTCAACCAATCGAAAATTAGAAATTACATTTACTGAAAATTCAAAAATTATTTTTAAATTTATAAAAATTAAAAATATGAAGCATTTTATTAAAACTTTAATTAAAATTGCAAAAACACAACTAAATAATGCATAGTAAACGCAACTTAACGCAAATACTATAACCCCAGGAAAACAAAAACTAAAACTAAAAATACTGCCCACTTACAAATAATTTACCATTATTCATAATTATATATTAATAAATAACGCAATGTCAAAAATATCATAACTAACCGCAAACACAAATTCAAATCATATCACAATATTATTATACATCGCTCCCACATTTGTACATAACCTATCACATTATCTAGACACCGAGGGTTAAAGCCCACAACGAAACTCCAAGGTTGTTGAAATACCTTTATGCTCTATTATATTAATAGTCCCTAATAATGGAGTTCATAAAGAAAAAACATAATGGAATTCGTCGAGTAAAACTTTGTAATTTTCTTCCTTGCTCATCGTTAACTCTCGTGTTATATATAATATTTTTTAAATTATTCTTTGTTATAATAAAAATGCATGGTGATATAAAATAATAATATATATGAAAAGATGCAAATGATAAGAACACTACTTAAAACTAACAACTATCTTTGTTTATTATTAGAACTTTATTATATACTTATCACATATCAATGATATGAAAGAAAATTAAGTACAACCTAATCCTATGAAACCTTTCCATGGGAAAAGGTTCAAAATATTAAAAATCAATAACAACTTCATAGGAAAATCTCAAAATAATAATGCTTTATTAATTTTATAGTTACTTAATGTAAAATCAATAACAACTTCATATGAAAATCTCAAAATAATAATGCTTTATCAATTTTATAGTTACTTAATGTTTTATAAATCATGTAAAGAAAATAAAAGTTTTAATAAAATTATTCTCTATAATTATAAAGAAATTTTTTTGATTATAAAAATTATTATGTAGTTTATTACGTATACATAAAAGTCCAGCTTTAATATATAAAAGTTCTATTTAATATATATTTAAATAAAAGGCGATAAAGATGCTGTTAAAATAAAAAAATAAAAAAATAAATATAATTAACTTGTATTAAAAATTCAATATATACCTATAATCTTATATTTAGATAATATTATAAGTTAGAGTGATAATAATATATTATATTAGAAAAGAAGTTAACACATCAATTTTAAGATGTGAATTTTTAATATTTATAATAAAATTATGTTTAAAATTATATTTCAGCTCACCAGTCTTTGTGCCCATACTTTAGAATATCCTCACCACAAAATAATTAATTCTATTAGTTCTAATTAGTGTGATAATATAAGAATATTTATTTATTATAATTTAATTTAGATAACCATTAGGTTGAGAGTATTTTCTTATTTAATAGATTAACGTTGTTCTAAGAGTATATTTTATTTTTGTTATAAGAATATATTAGGGTTTAATTTTTTAATGTTTTGGTTAATTGTTTATATTTTTTAGTAATTTTTTTTTTTATATTTCTAAAAAATTATATCTTTTATACTTTATATATTTTATTATATTTTAATTTAATAATTATTATGTTATTTTGTTTTAAGATTAATATCACAATCTATTTATAAAAAATTACAATTATATTTTATGGGTGAATTGCATTTTTTTCAAAAACATTCACAAAATGAATATTACCCCTAGATGGTGCTATCTCAATTATTAGTCTTTCCGTTTCCAAAAATTATTTTAATTGAATTAAAGTTAAAGTTATTAGGAAAAATGCCAAAAAATCCAAATCATAGCATCTTTAAATTACACATTTCAATAATATGCATGTACATGGATCATATCATATTTTGATTTTATAAATAAATAACATTGACTATGGAACAACATGCTAACTGAATTGGCAACATAATTTGTGTGGCATTAACATGATAGATTTTAATTTAAGTGGGTGACAATTGATTCAATTGCATAATAAAGAGGAAAGAAAAAATAGTCGACATTTTGGTCCTACATATTAAATTAATATATGAATAATAAGTAAATAGCTTAGCAAGTTCATTAGATAAGTGAATGGGAATTATGAAAATGGTTTGAGTTATGTTGTAGTATAATAATTATTTTTTATTGGTGAAATTTTTTTTTTATTACTAATAAAATTATATAAATTAAATGGCTAATAAATATTATA